>JAJKFJ010021013.1:0-71035 GCA_027382625.1 Tetmemena sp. SeJ-2015
TAGAGGGTCGGATTTTCAGCTAGCGAGGTCTAGAACTATCCAGCGATTCTAAGGAGACTTTTTGACCTTTCCTAATCTCTTTTGTATTTAATTTTGACTTCACCCCTGATTCTTACAATAATTAAATAGAACTTTCAGAAGAATATGGAGTTGCTAATGGAGCTGACTCGGAGTCTCGGAGTAAAAAAAAGGATAAAAAAAGGGAATTAAAAAAGAGGAGAAGCAGCAGACGGCGCACCGACTACGGTGATTACAGTGCTACTAGAGCATTCAAAGACAGATCGAACCCTAAATGAAGATGACTAGAAACTGACAGCGGCCACCCTATGACTACCGCTATGAGGCACACTGAATCAGACACCGGAGGTAGGGCACACTCTCTTTGACCAGTCCACTGAGCACTCAGGCATGGCGCCCTTGGCCTCCGAGTGGCCGGCAGCTCACGCACTCAGTCAGGGAGGGTTTGAACGGCAGGGATTTCTGGCCATTGCCCTGTGCTGTGAGTGGCAACTCCCGCGTCATTTTGGGGCTATCGGCAATGGGCCCCTTTGGTCAGTGGTCAATACGTCTAGAGAGTACTGTTGGAACTTTATTATTCTATTTTTTAAACTAAATTCAATTCAATATAAAACTAAGAAATGCTTTTGAAAGATCAGTAAAATACTTCTGCAAAAACCTAAATATCTTGTTGGAAGAAAAATGATAATTCAATTTTAAGAAAAATAAAAATTAAAAAGAAGAAACTGAATCCTTTCTTACAATCTTGCGATGATCATTATTTTTAATAAAGTATTAATTTAAATGAAAATGGGAATTAATTTAAAATAATAAATGAAGAGTTGTAAAATGTTGGCCGTTAAATCTTGAGATAGTTAGTCCTATTGGGACTTATTCGATAGATCTTCAATGATAAGATGAATATGTTCTTCCACCATTATGATAGGAGGTGCCTATGAAGAGATATTAATTTCACAATCTCAGAACCAAGAAATTTTCCAAGTTCAAAAACTTTTGACCAAGGGAACTCACTCCACACATAACCTATTAAAAAGTTGCAAGGATCAAAGTTTCTTAGAATTTATTGCTTTTTTTAATGGTAATAAATTAAACTCAAAAGCTCACACATAATCCTCCAGGAATTTTAAATTTATTAATTTAATTATCTTTTAATTAAATTATCAGCTATATTTATATAAATGAGTAATAGGATCTTCTAATTAAGAGAATAAAATTAGATAGCTATAACTTTTAAACGGTAAATGAGTTAAGGTAAACTTCAAAATCTATTATCGGTAAAACTTATTGCGAGAGGCTTTTCAATCAACACTTAGTATACTTCAAAGAGAAATCTCCACGAGATAAACTAAACTATTCAAATTGTTTCAGCGATAGAAAAACCACATAATCACAAGATTTTAAATCGTAGCTAGGTAGCAGCTAATTGGATTAATAACTTTCTTTCAGGAATTTTGTGCATGAACAGCTTTCAAACAACAAAGAAAGGTTCAATTTATAAAGTCAAAGAGAAGTATGGATATGCAAAATTTACCTAGAGTAGTTCTTACATCAATTAGAATTGGATTCATTCTAGTATAAGAAGCCAGGCTATATAAGCTCTTGCCATTAATCTAGATAGTAATTAAAATATGAGAGATTTCCTTAGTTAGATAACAATTAAACAAATTTAATTCAGAATGCGAATTTGAATTCTTGGGAATCTGAAAATTCTTAAGTTATAAATAGAATTTAATATTTCTAAGGGAATTTCTATAGTGGATATCGAAGTCTAAATGTGTCACGACCTTCAATTGTGACCTATAGGATTAAGAGTATGATGCTCTCAGCACTAATTTTTTTTATCACAAAATCGCAGTATCTTCATAAAATTTATTTTTTAGGAGAAAGAAGGTTTGAGAAAAGCTCATATAGTTTCCGTATGCTAATATCTGTGCTACTGAGGCTTTAGGCGATTGCCTTAAAGTTGCATGGTTATTTAGTTACCCATCGATCTCATCTCTTCCTACCTCTTGCCATCCCAATATTGATGCCGGGTAACGGGTCCTTCATTTTAATTTTCTAATTTATTTTATAAATAGAAAATAATTTAAACTGCCATCAACATCGGCTTCAACTTTCAGAAAATTTTAATTATTTTTAAAATTGAATTGTAATGGGATTTTAAATGAGTCAGATAAAATTATTCTGTCTTTATAATTTGTAAATAAAGAGAATCTTAAATTATTTATATAAATGGAAGAAAATTTTTAGGTAAAAATATGAAAAATATCTTTTCTTTATTATTATAGGTCAAATACGAATTGTTGATTGGCGACTGCTATATCTTAAAAATAAATAATTTTTAATGTTTTTTAGTTTGAGTCCTTGACTGTTTTAACTATTTAATTTTAATAACAAAACTAATCATAAAATGGAAGGTGGAGGTTGAGCTCCTTTGGAGTTCCCTCTAGTTTCTTTACTTTAACAACTATTCCTACTTTATTATCTTCGTGATCATTTTGGGAGGGCAGGCAGACATACATCATTAAAATCCATAAGTAATTAAAGATGCTTTCAATTTATAACTACCCTTCAAGCTAGTCAGATACAACAAGAAGCACACTCCTACTACAAGTGCTAAGCAAAAATCTCCCTCTTACAACTAAAAGCCTATAGAAACAACATATATATTAAGTCAGACTGGAAATGTTGCTGATGATTTTTATCACAAGTATGAACAAGACATCAAAATGAATGAAAATTCAAGCAGGCAAACCAAATAAATAAACAATTACTAAATGTAGGCAGTCTAAACAAAGTTGACAATCTGCAATTCTCTGAGTTAGTCATTTAAATCCTCAATTCTTTAAAAACAGTCAAGGACTGGCGCTCACACTAAAAAACATTAAAAATTATTTATTTTTAAGATATAGCAGTCGCCAATCAACAATTCGTATTTGACCTATTAGTATTGAGTTAATTTTTCTTAAATTAAAAGTATTCAATTATTTAATCCTTTCTTTATTTCGTAAATATAGTTCTCCACAAATAAGTATGATTAAATAAGTAAATTTTCGTTAGACATTTACTAAAAAAAAGAAAATTTATCCTTTCATAAATCAAAAGATTAATGTAAAAATTAAAGAAAGTTTAAATTAGAAAATTAATTTTAAATTCAAGAACAGATAAGTTTTTAATTTAAAGTGTCTAAGGAGAATAAAGGAAATCAGAATTGTTGCTATAGCGGGTAATTATATGCCAGTCCACTGAATTAATAAGTCCTAATGGAGGTGACTGGTCAAAGCTATTGGTGATTTCATGAGTTGAAAAGTGTTCTCAGAGCTGGTTATTCTCGTTACACGTGTTTAATTAATATCATTAAGGGTTTACTACTCTATAGTTCTGTTTAAATTCTTAACCTTGAACTCAATCCTATTTAATTTACAAATTATATGGAAATTACTAGTTAGATATTATTTTTTTAAAAATTGTTGAACTCCTTTTCTAATGATTATTTTATTTTTATTTTCTATAATGTTTATAAAATATCAAATGTCAAATTAGCCTTGAAGGACTTGCTCATAGAGTAAATTAAAAAAAAATTATTTAATAATTAAAAATCTTAATTTAGGTAACTTATATTGTTAACCGCATAATCTAAATAGATAAGGTAAGATATATGAAGGGTCTATAATTTAAATTTTAAGTTATAAACATAAACTATTGCTTTTTGTTGGGCTCAATTTTCAATTTTATAATTCAGGATTAAAATGTCAAAGAAGCAAATTTAATATTACTTTGGTGAGAAGATTTTCTTAAATTTAATGAATTTTTAAAAGTGTAATCTAAAAAATTAAATGTTTCTAATACTTATTATATTTGATCTAGTGAGTAATCAACATTATTCTAAAAGCTGTTTTTTACGAAGTAAATTACATTTAAATTTATTACATGATTTTTTATTTTTTATTACAGGAGGGGAACCTCCTGTAATAAAAGTGTGGTCTATAAGTCAGCAGAGATGTTAATTTAGGTATTTGAAGATCTTGATTAGTCTCCATAATTTTATATAATCTAAATATGACTTGCCTTTACTAAAGCTGGTTAGCTTTAGCCCAGGTCTGTTGCAGATCTTTGCTGCAGATTTTGCATTCCAATCCTTCCTTGTTGTAAAATTTATCAGATGGTGTTTACTTCATTCTCCAACTACGTAAGTTTTAAATTCAAACAGCGAACTTTTTCCTGCTCTTCTTGCCTTATGCTACCTGTCAAATACACTCCTAATACCAAATTAATTAGTGGATGGAAGAAATCTTACTTAAAAGCAAAATCAGGTCGCTGTCATCTTGGTCCATTAAAAAAAATGTCTTAATTATTTTAATAAACAAAAAAGTAATAAACACAGCACAAATTTATATTTATTTTTGACTTCATCCTTTATTTTTAAAATAGAAAAGATACTCTTTCAGTTCCTCGCATCTCTTGATATGATTTATGAATACAGAAGAGTCACTGACGAAGAAGCCCTTTACTGCAGCACCTCAGAAGTCACTTAAGCTGCGTCAATCTCACACCAACTGTCCTTGTCAAGACTGGGTAGGTGGACTACCACTCACTCTGAGACTGGAAGAAGCCTACATCTTTGCTCGATTATTCCTTCGTGGTATACCTTCTGGCTCTCGAACAGCTGCAAGGAGAAATACTGAAGAACTGAGATCTCTGTCTATTATGTCATTGAATTCTGCATATGCCTTGAAGTTCTTGTCGTTGTCACATATCATTTCAGTATATTTTTGTCTTCAGCCACTTTTACTGGTAAGTAGTAAAAATATTTTATTTTCTTAAATTAATCAAAACATTTATCATTCATTATTTATCTTATAATTTAAACAAAAATGAGGTAGACAACTATAAAATGAAGATTAAGAGAAGGTGTGGGGAGCAACACCTGATCATCAGCTGGTATCCAAATCTAAATTAAATTAATGATCGAGAGTTCAAATATCATAAATTCTCAAAATATAAATAATTAATGAAATTAACTATAATCAGAGAATATGGGATATAATGAATTAAGATAAAATTATCAAAGTTTTTTCTTTAAAATATCTAATTCAATACAAGTAGCTTGAGATTCTAGTAATAAACAAGACTGACTAGAAGCAGTTGGATCTGTGTACAATAAGTTGGCCGAAGTGGCTGGAGTCTGATAATGATGAATTTTTAGATTTTATGCAGATTTACAATTATAACAATTACAAAGCAAATACAAGATACAAATACATTATATATATATATAAGCTTTTATCAGACTTCTATATTCACAGGGAATTAATTAGCTCTTATCAGATGATTGTTTTTACATTATTCTGCTTTTTATAGATTTGTTCTTCTGAATCATCATGCTTTATAACAAGTAGAGTCGATTGCATTTGCGATAACAATACTGCTCCCCTTACTTAAATGTTAAACATTCCATTTCAAGCATTCTCTAGTGCTTTACTCTCACTGATGTTTGCAACTGGTATTTTGGCGAGCTGATGTAGATTCCAATGCTAGTCTTCTTCAATTATGCCTTTCATAGTTAATTTCTATAATCAAATTAAATAAGCCTTAAACTAATTCAGAAAATTTGAATACTAATTATTTTTAAAGAATGCATTCTTAATGTGATTCTTAAATGATTTTTGTATTAAAGATAAGCTATATAAGTTATGCTAATTAACTCTATTAGAGTCTAGTTTACCAATTCTTAATTAATTGAGTATACTAAAAAGATTAAATAATAATTAAGTTTGCTTATTTCAATTTAGTTTCAGCAATTAAAATGGAAAGAGTGAATAACAATCCATAATCTAAAGTTTCTATTGAAAGCTATTTATACCTACACCTTGTCACCAAATTACTCAGTGAATAAGGAAGAGTCCATTCAACACTCCATGCAGTTATATCTTACAAAAATAAAGCAAAGAGAACAAAGAATGTGCTAAGGAAATCAAAGTGAGCAGCAACTGTCAATTAAAAACTAGAAAAGCAGTAGACAATTCAACGAGAACAAACCAGGTCTTGCAAGAGAGTGAAGAAAGACTTATCGAACTTTTTGAATCTAATCCTAAAACCATTCTATTTCTCGTATTTAATCCTTATCTCCTAATAGCCAAATATGCATAAAACCTCCATTTCGTAATACTAATTTATACAATGGCAAAAATTAATAAAATTTAAGGAGAAAATAATATATACTCAATGCATGAATGATTTTATTAATATCTTCTTCTAAACCTTCTATTTTCAATTAAATTCCGACCTATATTGAAATGTTGTCCATAAGTTGTTTAACTTATTTTTGATTTATTAGACTCTTAAAATATGAAGAAGATTGATAGGATATATTAAATTATCTGAAGGAAGATCTCTACATTATCTTGCATATTAATTTTTATTAGTGCAGAGATTATTGATTCATTTATATAATTAACACTGATGTGGCTAAAGCAATGTTTTTTTTTTTAAGAAGATTGGGCGAGACACATATATAATATTTTTGAGTTTATTATTTAATATGCCTAGCAACCTCTATTAGAGGGAACTAAATCATCATGGAGCCAAAGAGCTATCGAAGCCAGTAATCTCTCGTTGCGAGCTATCAAGACGATGATTCATGCAGACATAGGCAAATGAACGCTAGAGCCTATACTTATTGTAAATATAGATGAAAGGGAATCCTCCCTTAAAACTCTTCTAGACTAAGGGAGTGAGTTGTAAGCTACAGGAAGGTTTTCATAGCTTCATAGCTTGGAACAGTCTGCAAAAAGAGAGCTAGAGCTCTTTAACATATAGTGAGTGGTAAAACTTTTGCGGATTGAATCTAGTGATCAGCATTGCTTTTCTAATCCATTTAATTTACCTCACTTTGCCGCTACAATATTGTTGAGATTTCTTTGAGAATGCTTATAACTTATTAAATCTCTGACACATCACTAATAATTATACTTTATATATGAATCCTTGTATTTTCAAAAATATAAACTCGCCTTCTAAAATACTCAATGATAATTAACATATAAAAACCACTTGTGTTTGTTAAATAAATTTTTTTTAATTGAAATTCTCGAACTATCTCTATTTAGTATTTTAAATATAAGCTTTTCTGAATATATATAGTTAAGATGTTAAAAATGATTATAAATTGATTTTTATATGGATTGCAAGTTAATTTTTTGAAATAAATAGACTTTGAGAGCAATTGCCAGTAGATAGTATTTAGATTATTTTGATTTATATTTAAATTAAAATATTGAAAATGAAAGCTATGACTAAAGTTTATAAATTAAGTATATCTCTTCTTCAGAATCGATAGGTTACAGTATTAAAAACCAATAGAAGTAAGCCTCATATCACTAAAGATTATTATGTTGATTTTAAATAAGTTTAGCAAATTTATTTCACTACCCTTTTGTAATTAGGCTGCTCAATAATAAGTGATCCTATTTGTGAAAGAGATTTAATCAATGTTCACATCATATTATTTTGTCTTTTTTAGAAACTCCCAAAATATTATCTTTTAACAATAAAACAATAAAAAAAAGTAAATAAAAAAGTGTGAAAAATGCTATTTTGAAACAACTTTAATAGAGATATTAAAACGAGTACCATATCAATATATAAGAGAGGTAATAAATTAAGTGCAAGTAGAAACAAGACCAAATAAATAATCATAATTTTTAAGTAATATATAGTCTAAAATCAATTTCCACTTTTATTTATTTAATATAAATTTGTTATAACCTATTAAATTCTTCATCATAATTACTTAAATAAATATGATATATCTGAAGCCTATATATATTTTAAAATGGTTAATATAAAGATATATGATGTCGAATGGTGAATTAGAAAATTAAAAATTTTATTTTCTAGATTTAATTTGCTTAAGTTCGTATAACTTTAAGTTAATATGAAGCTAAAATGATAAAATTGGTAGCTTTTGATTTTTATTTAATAATTTAAACTCGAATGCTTAACTGGAGTTACCAGAAGGAATCACTCTCGATTTGAGATTCGTTACTAAAGGGGTAAACTCACTATAACAAAATATTTCCCTTTTAAAAATCAAATCTAATGACTCTATTTTATTAGTTTAGCTATAATAGTATACTTTTTTTTAGTTTACATTGTAATTATCCTAATTTTGAATTAATTGTTTACTACTTTATCAAATATCAAATTTTACTGTTGTCTCTCTATTTATAAAAATAGTATAGGGAAGAGATTATTAGGTGATCATGTAAATAGTTTCAGATTAAAAAATGTGATTTGATTTAGAAGGGCAGCAGATAATAAATTAATTCCTGAAACTCTTTTGCTTTTAATGTAAATTAATTTTAGAAAGAAGTTAGCAAAGCAGCGATTCCAGATCAAACAGAATAAAGATAAATAAATTAATCCAATTGTTTATGCTATCGATTAAAGTTTTGCAAAACTATCTATAAAGATAAGATAAAATATTAATGACAATTTCGAAGTTCCTCGAAGTTAAAGAAAGAACAAACTTCTTAAAAGGAATACATTTTGAAGTCAAATGATATAGCTTAATATTCTCAAAGAAGAATTACAACTAGCACAATAACTAAAAATGTAATGTAAAAGCGAAGGAGAGAATAACTAATCTATAGTAAATCCGAGGCGGTTTGCTTTTACTAGCGGAATGTATTTCTGAATCTATTACCTTTATAATATATTCAGATATTCCTTATAATAATATTTATGATAATACTTTTATTATAGAATGAATTAGAATAGATGATTAACTACCAAAAAGTGCAACTCTTAACTGCCACTTCTGAGAATATGCTTTAAATTGAATAATAACTTAATTATTTTAATGGATATTTTAAATATAGACCTAATTATAAACTTTACAGCCTCTTTATTTACTTGTATGAACCTGCTGGCTACTTTAATTTATCTTTTAGTTTATATTTTAAGTCTGCTATTACTGCATCTTTCTAATATGATTCTTGTCCTCTATAGCATTGGCTCTTGAACAAAATTAACTAAGAGGTATCAGAGAGAGTCTGCAGAAGCTTTCAGAAGTTATGGTTTGATTGCAGCTCTCTCATCTGATTAATTTGTTCTTAGCATGGCGGCTCTGTTGTATTATTTCTTGAGGAATTTCTTCGCATAATGTTTTCATCGTTAGCAAGTTTAGTGAAGATATGGAATAAGTAGCAGTTCAGGTCTGAATTGAGTTCATGGACAAAGAACGCTGCTGCAAAACTGGTTCTTAGAATTGGGTAGTACAAACTTGGTCCTTATTGCAATGCTCCACTTATATAGCATCTGAACACGTATCTTCGCGCTCGATATTTTCTTGATTCTTGCTATGGATAGGAGCGTTGTTCTCAAGAGAGCAATAAGTAATGAAATAGTAACGTCTCTCCTTCAAGAACTTTGAATGGTCGTTGTTCCTCGTCAGAAACCTCTACGAAGAGGAGTGAGCTAAATGTCTAGTAAACTTAATATCCTGTTTCATCATTTGCTTCCATTTCAAATTTATTTAACTATTTATTAATTAAGGGGGAATAAAGAACCGGCTGTTAAGTACTGCTTTTATTGGCCAATAATCATCTTTACTTATTCATCCTATAATTATAAAATTATGTTTTTATAAATTTATATATTGAGTTCAGACAGTTGGGAAACTATGATAATTTTTCAAATAAAATAAAAACTAGCAACTTTGGTGCTACAGTTAATCAAAATAACAATTATGAATTAGGATTATCTCAAAATATTGACAGAGATGGATCCAAATTATAATATCTTAATAAAAATAGATCTAGTTTATGTTAGTCAGTCAACTTACCAAACTCATAACATTTAATTACATTTAATACATATTATATTATAGGGTGAATATGAATGCATGATCGTGGATTGGTTTAAATTAGAAATACATTGAGTTTGTCTCCTTTTTGTGTGATTCATATTATATTACGCTTTAAATGTAGGAATTTTTTTAAATTTAAATGTCTAACTCAACAGCTCCATTTACTACAACAGCCACTACTACATCTACAACAACAAGCTCAACCTCTAAAACTTGAGGGTGACAACTGAGGAGGCAAGTACCTAGAGTAACGAGGGTATCCCTCCCGATCAACAGAGACTCATCTTCGCAGCCAAGCTCAAAGAAATATAAAAGTACGATTATACTTGCGTACTTTTGAACAACGTCCAGAACAAGATCTTCAACAAGGCCAAGCAGAACCCTCTCTGACTATAACATCCAAAAGGAGTCTCACCATACTAAAACAACTACTCAAAGAGCAGACACTAAAACTGAAAACGATACTGATGGAGTAATAAATGGAAACTATAAATATTCTTTAGCTTGAGCTGACTCCCTCATTAAATTTAAAAACATAATGCTTTTAAACTATCTCTAATTTAATATATATCTCTTTTCTCCTTCCTATTCTCTATCTTTATTAGGTTTTTCTTACCCTCTATCATGTATTTATTCACCTTATAATAATGATGAATATTAAACACAGTTAACAACATTAATTCATATCATAAATTTTGATAAATATAATTTATAAACATTATTTTTTTATTATAGCAACGTAGATAAATAATCATAATTTTTTATATAATGCAAACATAAATTTTGAATGTATTATATACTTGCGACTCCATTATTTTTAATTTTATTTTATAAGAACAATTAGCAATTTTTATATCTTTTTATGTTGATTAGCTGTTAAGCCATATTCGTAGATTTAATATTATTGTACGTATAGAACGTGCTATCACGGACTAACCAGTAATTAAGCCACTGAGGGTACTTGAGGATTCACCTACTTAGTTCCAAAATACGGGCTGAGTCTCTGTCGCAACTCTGATGGAGTTAGAACTCTACCGGCCCTTCCCGCCATCGTTCTGACTATGAATCAGTGAAGACAGGAGAGTCTCTCAACGTAGCGTTCCACCGTACTCTCGGTAACATTAACCATTGAGTTGCAAAGGGAGGTGACCTGATAGTTTCCTTCTTACCGATTAGCAATCAGCTAGCGGCCTTTCTGGTGCCCTCTCTCTTAATCCGTATGGAGAATCTCTTGCAGGGCGTTCTGTTGCCAAGATAGTAGCCTTAATTACTCTCATGTTTTTAAGTTGCTTGTGTAAAGATAATTAAGTGAATTGAATCGCGAATAGTAGAGAAAAGATTAGAAATAGGAGTCTTAAATTATTATAATAGTAGTCTGATAGTGAGCAAAGGATAATGATTGGCTAATATAGTTAACTCTAATATAGTTGGCTATTAAATAATTTAATATGATGTCTAATAAAATAATTACAGACTGATTGGATTACTCTATTAGGAATCCTAATTAACAAATGGGTGGCTTAATTAATTAAAACACAAATAACTTTACCACTAATCTTTAAAATTTATCACCCCCAACTTTTCTTTTGAAGCCATAGATTATTCTTCAAGATGATGTTGTTATTAAGACTCCCATTATATCTTATTTCTACTATTCGTGATTTAATTCACTTAATTATATTTACTTGCATTACTAAACTAGAAAGGAGAAGTCCTCAGTGACTTTCATCTCCTCCACGAATTGCGATATTCGCGGCCATCTATTCACTAAATTTCATATTTAATAATTTTACTTGAATATCTGAAATGTTTATAATCTATAAAACTAATTGATGGCTTAATTTATTCATTTACTATTTTTCTATAATTATTTCATGGTAAACTATGTCTTATATTATATAGCCAAACATTAAATCTTATATAGAATAATATCAAAACAATCGCCCAGTGATACATAGTATAAAAAATTGAAATTTATTTATTTCGAGTCAGTAACTTTCAATATTTAATGCAAGTATCTTTTTTATAAACAGAGAATTGTAACTTATATGTTCAGTATTCATCTTTTGAATATGGCGTAGCAGTATACTTGATAATTTGCAGTATTGTCTGTGTTCTTAAAATGGGGTTTATATACAGAGTAGACCGCTTAATCCTTTTTAGGAATAATGTCTAGTAGATTAGTGAAAGTTGATGATGATGAATGATGAATTATTGAGTATAAAAAAAAGAATAATCAAGTTCCAACCTCTTTATAGAGATCAGACTTAATTAAACAAATCAAGCATTATTAATAGGACTTCCAGGGAAGATTAGAGATTAGGAATTAGAGTTATTTAAATATTGCCCTATGGGGTGGGTTTGACTATTTAATACCCCTACCTGTCCCCCTCATAAATATGGGGGCTCATACGGTCTCCCTCGCAATGCATCACCGGTACTCTCTAGACGTACTGACCACTGACCAGGGGGGCCCACAGCCGATAGCCGCAAGAGGACGCGGGCGTTGCCACTCACTGCACAGGGCAATAGGAATCCCTGCCGTTCAAACCCTCCCTGACTGAGGGCGTGAGCTGCCGGTCACTCGAGGTCCTCGGGCGCCATGCCTAGGGCTCAGTGGACTGGTCAAAGAGAGCGTGCACTCTGCCTCCGGTGTCTGATTCAGGGTGCCTCATAGCGGTAGTCATAGGGTGGCCGCTGTCAGTGTCTATTCATCCTCAATATCGATCAAATCCATCTTTTCTCTGATTGCTCTAGTTGCATTGTAGTCGCCGTAGTCGGTGCGTCGTCTGCTGCAACCACTCTTATTTTATTTCCCTTTTTTTCAGAGTCAGCTCCATCAGCAACTCCATCTTCCTCCGGAAGTCCTATTTAATAATTTAGTGAAAGTTAATTATGTTTAAAAAAATTAATCTATTTAAAAGAGACAGCTCCCCTCTCCACCATTTTGCTCTTAATAAAGTTATTTGTTTTATTATTGTACTTGCAGTTGTAGTAATCGTATTAGGGGTTATGCTCATCATGCTTAAAATTAATATTTACTTTATTTAAGAAGGGTTGAAGACTATTATTTAATACAAACAAAAGGTTACTTAATTAAAATTGCAGAATAGAGCAACTTTATTAATACTACTCCTCTTACAATATATAGAATGAATGAGTAAAAACTAAGCCATAAATAGTTACTCATTTTATGCAATTCACTATTATCTCTAATTGTTTAATTATTTACTGAGCGTCTGACTCCACGGACATGTACAAATGATGGAAAAGAGGCTGATAGTTGGTGGACATAGCGGCCAACCAGTTGTCAGAGTCCTTGAAGATACGAGAGAGGTTAGAGACGACTAAACAACCAAAAGACAAAAATAATTATAAACAAGGCTTACCTCCTATGAGATCATCCTGAGTTCTTCTACCATTGACAGAGAGCGAGATCTCTTAGACCTAACTGCTTCCGTTTCAGTTAAGCCACCTTAGTGATTGGCAGCTCATACCTAAGGAAGAAATTAGCTGAAAAGGTTTTTGTCCATTGCCCTGCTTAAAGCCCGAGCTACTTGAGGCTATCGGAAGTGATCCAGTATTGACAGCAGTAAAACTTCTAGAAATAACTGAATCAAAAAAGAAGGAAATTAAGCTCAATAGGAAATAATTGTTACTAATAGGATAATTTTACATATTTAATAACCTCGCTCATTATAATAGACCAGAGAATCATCTTTCAAATTAAAATAAAGCTAATTCATTTAGTGAATAAATTCTTATAATGGGTTTAATAATTATTATACTTATTAAACTGAATTTAATCTCTGAATAGATTATTTAACTTTTATCCTTAGTTAGGATAGTAATTGGTTTCTTGAATCAGTACTTTAAGTGCTGGTTTTTGAAATTGATTATTAATTTTGTATTCCTAATATTTTACTTTACTTTACACTCCATTATCTTCCTAAAAGTTTAATTATTTAAATGTCTTTTTAAATATTACAAATACATCACGCCAAAAATCTATATATTTTTATTTCATAAACTACCAAAAATATTTATTGGCCTTTATCTTTTATAAATTTATAAATAATATATTGATTTGTTCTGATATCTAATTTAGTGTTTTTAAATATAATTGAGTTCTATAAACATTTATAGCGTTCATAAGAATAAAAAAGCGTGAATGATAATATAAGTGAGAATAAAATTAATATGGTCATTAGCAAAAAAAATAAATGGAGAGTTTAAATTTTATGTCAGTTGAAATGGCTCCAACACTACCGATCTGCAGTTTGATAGATCATCAATCAAAATTAATATTATATTCTGTTTTCATCATCTTCCAGAGCAATCCTCACTAAGATACATGATATGAGCAACTCAGACAATCTAGATTTTTTAATCTACATTTCTAAAATCGCTCTATATCTATGCTGAGTAGTTCCGAGAAAAAGCTGGGAGGATATATATTCTGAAGATTTAATGCATAATGGAATATTTAAATCATAATTTAAATCGGATTTACTTCAACTACCAGCCTCGGGGGAAGGCCTTTTCTCGTCATCCACTTTTTTCATGAAAATATTAAAATCACTTTCTATCCTAAAATTACCCAAAAATACCAATTTTTTAGTCCTCATTCAATTTCAAATGGCCTAATCATTTTGAACCTTCAAGAAATATTCATTTCACAAAAATTAAATTGTAAGGAATGACAATATAATTATGAAAAATCTATGCATTCACAAATTGAAGATTTCAAATGTAATAATTAATTTAGAGTACTCTTAACGACCATATCACATTGATCGAGTCCTCTTCATTTTTAGACCGCCCCTACAATCATAAAATAAGCTAAAATTTAATATCTAAGTCTATAAGTTAATTATAATTACATACACTTTGTTCTTAGTAGGTATGATAAATTTTGAAATCCAATTTATTCTAATTGTCATTTAAATATTTCATAATAGAATATAAAGACCTTTGATTATAAATAACTTAAAGCATATTTAAAGGAATTTCACTCCTACTTGCCTTAAACATAAGTTTGTGTCTTAATTTATCTAAAAATTAAAGCTCTATACTTTTTAAATTAAGAATTTGATAAAGATAGGCCATCTAAAACTAAATGAGAACTAAAAATTTGATATTTTGGGGTAATTTTAGGCTAGATGGTGATTTTTCATATTTTTATTAAAAAAATGGATGAAGAGGAAAGGCCCCCCTCAGCCTCAAATAATATATATTAATCTAATTTCTAAAAAATGATATTCTCCATAATTTGTTAGATATAATGTTACAAAGCAAATGCTTCCTTGGTAGAGTTCATCTTAAAGTTTATTATTTATGATCTTCTTACTATCAATATCTTAAAAATGACTCTTCTTTTGAAAATACAATGGCGGTCAAATAACTGCAAAGTCCACTATCCTTGATTGAATAAACTCAATCTAACTTTTAGCAAAAACGGAAGATAATTAAATTTAATCACAGATACGATAGACAATAATTGTGATTTAAATTTATAATAAATTCAAATATATTTTATTCAAATTTTATAAGTTTATATTTGAAGCTTTATCTAGGGATATTTACATTTTAAATTATTAAAGTTATTCATATAATTTATTGATCTGATAAACAATGAGGTCTTTTATTGAGGTAGCAGATTTCTAATTAAAGTAAAGTAAAGTAAAGTAAAGTAAAAGTAAAGTAAAATTTTAGGAATATAATTAATAATCAATTTCATTAAATCAGCACTTTCGTACTGTTTATAGAAATCAGTTACTATCCTATGTAAGATTTCTAATTAAATAATTTAGAGCACTGACATTTACCTGTAATATTTTAAAAGTAGTTTTAAAATATTTAAACCTTTTTTAATTTGGGTATTGTTCATAGAGAAAATTGGATTATGCAATATAATTAATTAAATTATTGAAAAATTCCTATATTTTGCTAAAAAAATATAAGTAAAATAGGGTGTTCTATAAATACAAATTGCTTTAATAAAACGAATTTAGTTATGTCTTTTTTCGATTACAAGTTGGATTACGAATGAAAATGGAAGATTGTTTTAGAAATAGAGTATGAGGAATACATTTAGAAGTCAGTTAAGGACTTCATAATGCCTTGTTTGTATAATGATTGTTGCAAAATCATAATAGCTATAGAAATCCAGTTATCAATCAGATTGGCTAAAATAATAATAAATATACCGAGATATTTTCTTTAAAAATATTATTGCCTCGTTCCTTTGTTTTTATAGTAATTTTTACTTGGGTGCTTAAGAGATGAGTAGTGCAGAAATGGAGAATCATATAAATAGTTTAGGTAATTTAGGATTTATTTATATCTGGTCATTATATTGCAGGCTGTATTTTATTTCAGTTAAATTGAACTATTAGTATTTCACGATAACCTAATCCTCTTTCACTTAAAATATTTTTACATTAGAATAGTGAGGAATATAGAAAAGCGTATTATTAGATTATCTTTGATCTGCTTATTTATTAATTAGACTTTATAAATTAAAACTATTGCTTTATTATGCTGAATACCAAAGCAAAAGTTATTAAAAGAAGCTATAAAGCATATACAATATTTGTAAAATAATTTATAATTTGAGATAGTTTGATTGAGTGCATTAAGGATAAATGAATGATTTATTGCATCACATTATATTATCTATCTCAAGAATATTATAAGTCATGGAGAAAAATAGTCTAATGCGCAAACAAAGAGTCCCTGGCATCGTCAAGGCATAGTCTTCCCCCGTAGATGAGTTAAGTGAAATCATGGATCAGCTCAACCTCACTGCCGACTCAGAAACTAAAAAACACTTTGAAAATGGTAACTTACTCCATCCTAATTCAATATAACAATACATTTATAAAATATAAATAGAGAGTATTGAATGATTGTTGATAGAGAGTGTTTTCCTTTCTTGCAAAGTCTAAAAGTACAATAAGTATGACTGGAAACAAGAGCGCATTTTCGTGGTGACCGAGAAGAGCATTTACTCTCTCAAATAAAAAAGTAACCACATCCCTTCTTTGTTAATATAAGTTGATAGAACTGAGAAGAAAGGTCCCTATCTAATTGCTGGCAGGTATGACTGTCAGCAAGGATCCTAAATCCAGGGAGTTAGTTATTCACGTCCTGGGAGAGCATGATTTTAGATTTAAATCCGACAGGTAACATTAGAAGTTTTAAATCTAATTTAGGCGAGCAGGAATCATGAACGCTATTAAAATTTTCTAAATCAAAAATTAAATTAAATAAAATATTCATTTAGTATTTATATCTACCTATCAGCGGTAAAGGAGAATATTCCAATCTTTGGGGTCGTAAGTTATGTGTTTAAATTTTTGGTCGCAAAATAATGAATTTGTAAAAAATTTGGCCTAGTATATCTGCGTCATAGTTTTTTTTCTCAGGATTTTCACTATTTTAATAGAACAATTTAATTAAATATTATTATAAAAAAGTTGCCAATACTTAAATTAATAAAACTTAACTCTTATAAAATATATCTGTTGAATAATTGAGGATAATTTTCTTTTCTAATTTAAGTAGTTTCTTAGAATAAAATGAGTGTAAATTTTTAAATTTTTAATTAAATAAATAAAATTTTAAATTAATTAATATCATTTTTTAAAAAGTTACTCAATTAAATAGTTTATCCATAATAATTTTTTAGTAATTTATGCTAGTTTCAAGTATGAATTTAGTTTTAGAAACAAATTTAGAAGATAGCAACTTTATTTTATAATTTAAATTTTATTGAAAAATTAATGAAAATATAAGGAAAACGACTCAATAAATATATTATATATAATTATAAAAGGATTTCAATTTTGAGCATCCTAATAAATAACATTTATAGCATGTCATAATTTTCAGCATAATCTTAATATCATAAAAATAATTAAGAATATTGTTCTTCAATATTTTATTTAGATTCTTCAAAAATTTATTAATTTTATAAACATAAATAGAATATCTCAATTGAAAATTTGCTCAGAAAGGAAAAATTTATGATCTAATCGCTCAATAAAAAAATATAGAAAAAAATTTCTTTACTAAAAAATTAGATGAATATTTAATTTTGAAACTATTTAATTTATAAAAGATTTAGCACCTTTAAGAACACAAAAGAATATTATATAAAAATTAAAATTATTCATGGAATTACCTTGAGGAAATTTTTCACTCTAAGTTATTGTTTATTGAGTAATTTCTTGAAAGACATGACATCAATTTTCTCATTTTCGTCTAAAATTCCAGCAATATTTAACTCATTATTCCTAATCTCATGCATTTTTATTTTGAAATTGAGGTTAACAGACATCATGAATAGCGCATTCTGAAGAGACTCTATATTAGCCTTAGGTATAGATTTAAGCAAAAAATGCTGAAAATAAAATAGGTGATGTTGCTTTATTCTGAATATGCCAAAGGTGTAACTCAATTATTATGTATTAATTCATTATAAACAGAAAAAATATTAAATTATTTAATTCACTCCACCTTTATTTTCCTTAATTTTTATAATTTAATGATAAGCCTTCTTTTAACCGGCGTCAGGTAAATCAAGGGCAAAATTATTTTGTGAATTTAGCTTCAGGCAGAACGGTTGTTTGGGTCAAACTCTTAAGCAAGATCTAATTTTTCTAGAGCTAATAGACCAATATTCATAAATTGATATTAATTATATTGACAATCTATTTTTAAACTTCAGTAAATGATATTCTTAATAAAATTTACTAACAATTGATTATTATATTATGAATATTTAGTCTTAATTATTAATTAATTGAATAGAGACAAAAAACACTGGTGGAATATCAGACTAAGGAGAAAGACGCTTAAAAGGGAATTACTAGAATGCCTTTAGAACTAGCCAGACTGTCTGAAGAAGACTTGGTAAATCTTGACTAGTTTAGAACTGGAAGCTCTGGATCGGGATCCAACAGTGGGAACAGCTACGATAGAGAGCCTCTTGCAAGATAAATGTCTTACGGAGTGCCCCAAGTTGAGATAATTACTGATGACTTTGAAAATAATATCAATCACAGAGGCAGAGCCTATATGGCTTCTAAGAATTCTGTTGCCATTCTTTTATTAAAATAATATACATAATTTATATTACTTACAATATTTCTATTAAAAAAATTATATCTTAAAATTAAGAGTTATAGCAGTCTAATCATGAGAGAAGATCCTATGGAATTAATCTATTATAAATTATTAACTTTCTTTAAGCAATTAATATTTATAATTCTTGAAGATTCTGACGACGTGATGGGGGATTCGAAAGAGAAGACAACTTCTCTGTTTTGCAGATCATCTGAGTGCGAGAAGGTAAACTTGGAAGATTTCTAATTGATAAGTGTGATTGGAAGAGGCAACTTTGGTAAAGTGTACTTAGTTTACCTTCCCCAGACAAAGCAATACTACGCCATGAAGTCCATCAGAAAAGATATTGTTCTCGACAACGATTCTGTGGAAAATATCAAACTTGAAAAACTCATACTCTTGCAAGTCAACAACCCCTTTATTGTGAGCATGCTCTTCGTATTCCAAAGATCTTACAGAATTTACTTCATCATGGATTACATTAAGTAAGTGCTAATACAAAAATGACTGAATAGTTCTAAGCAATACTCTTATAGGGGAGGAGAGTTATTCCAATAATGAGAGAAGAAAGAAGGTTCACAGAATACAGAGTCAAGTTTTATGCTGCATAGATTGCGTTGGCATTAGGCTATCTTCACAAAAGCAAGATTCTGTATAGAGACTTGAAGCCAGAGAATATATTGGTAGATGAGAAAGGATATGTAAGACTCGCAGATTTTGGCTTAGCGAAGCTAGCCCATGAGTCAAACTCATTTTGTGGAACTCCTGAGTACCTCTCTCCAGAAATGCTACTTGGATGTGGGCACGACCACACCCTGGACTGGTGGGCACTAGGCATCCTGATGTAATAATTATTAAGGATTTCTAATCAAAATCTTTAGATATGAGATGATAATTGGGATACCTCCCTTCTATGACAAAAACAGAAATAAGATGTTTATGAACATAGAAAACGCTCCTATAAGATGGCCTGATCAAACCAAGCACGGTATCAGCGTGTCTGCATTGGCCTAAGACTTGATCCTATCACTGCTGAACAGAGATAGAAAGCAAAGGCTGGGATAGAAAAATGATGTTGAAGAAGTCTTAGCTCATCCATTTTTCACAGAAATTAACATCAAGAAACTTATTATTTATATTTCAAACTACAAATGAAAAAATTAGACTCCCCTTTTATCCCAAAAACATTCGACCTTGAAAATTTAAGAAGAAAGACTTCTCTTGTTAATTTCAAAGACCTCTAAGAGACAATTATCCCCTAATAAAAAATAGAGCTAGTCAGGTAAAAGAACTAGGAGTTTGAAATGTTTGCAGATATAAATGAGTCTGCCATAAAAATCTGATTTAACTATCTTCACTCTAGACCTCTATCCTAATTTTAAATTCATACACATTCATTCTTTCTCAAATTTGCTAAATATTTTATTTTAGGTGTCTATTTTTAAATATAAATGATATTGTCACTTATTTAAATTATATTAAATAAATATTATTTAAATTAGCATATTCAATGAAATAAACAATTAATCTTAAGAGAAATTTCAAAATATATTATTCAGCAAAATTGTAATTTGTACATCCTTAATTGTAAGCAATATATTCAATTTTAAATTCATTATTTAAGAGATAATTTTTTGAAGCCTTGAAATATTGCTTAAAATTTCAACCAATAATATGGAAAAGAGAGTAAAAAAAACAGAAGCAAAATTAAAATAAATCAATGAAGAAAAATGAATAAAAACTTATTAAACAGTGGAATATAATTTCGAATAAAATTTAATTGATTTTTTATTTAAAAATGTCGGGGATACGTATATTATTCAGTTAAATTATTAAACTTTTAATATATGATTCTTTTTATGAAATTTTCATGTATATACTTTAGTGAAGCATGATTCATACAATCTCTTAATCTTAATAATTCCTATCTTATTTTCTTTTGGATTATAACTATGAACTGAGATGATAATAATAAAAGCTGAAATAATCTTACTTTTAAAATGTAAAGGCTTACATATTTTTACTATGAAACTTTTTTACTGCGATCTCTTAAATTCGTTTAAAATTTAAGTAAATCAATTTTTTAGTAAATGATGATTATTAAAATATATCATCTTGTAATAATTTTCACCTTAATGCATATCTCTATTATTTAATTTGCAAAAAATGTATTCTTTTACAAACTAAAGGTGGCGGAAGAGTTTGCAGCTCAAAGCAGAGTCACAATTTCTGATTGAGCCGATAAGGTGCTATATTTTAGAGAGGTTGAACTCAGCCGCACTAAAGACAGAAAGCTTAGTCCTCCAGTGTTGCTCTTTGCAACGGTCGCCCTCAGCACTCTTCGCGAAATCTATTGAAGGAAGGCCACCATTTCATGAAGAGATGACTGGAGGATATGTGAAGGTCTTCTTTCTCGTCTCAAAGCGAGTAACAGAGTCCTGACCTAGCCTATGATGAAAGTTAGCGTGAGCTGAACGCAGTTATTCCATTTAAACATAAATGCCTCAAAAGAGTCAAATGAAGAGTAGAAAACAAGATAAGTTATGTAGGTAATAGTAGAAATTATTAAATTTAGATTATATTTTCTTAATTTACACTATACTGCTTTGTAACAAATATAGGAAGTAACCTATTCAATATTTATTATAAATAAAAATTCCAAAATAATAATATCTTTCTATGCGTATATAAATATAATTAAATTTAGTTTGGTAATTCAAAATAAGTTCCATTTTAGGAAATAAAGCTTAAGCTGAATTAGTTATTCGAGATATTCTTCAGACTTTTATAAGCTTTATAATAGATATCAATTAATCTTAATCACTGCAAACTTTACTTATATAAAAGAATAAAATAAAACTATTTAAAAATATTACAATTTAAATAATTATAGACTGATATATAAGGGAAATAGAAGGTTAAAAGATATTAAAAAAGCCATTACAGATTTAAAAATTATTGTTTTTGCCAAAATGCGATTAGTTATGACTATAGGATGAATATGAGTGCATGATGGTCGATTGATTTGACCTAGAAATACATGCTGACTCAGTCATTGTTCTGTAATTCATATTATAGGATGAATACGAATGCAGAATCGGAGATAAGAGTTATTTTTAATAAATTAAATATTAGTCTTTGATTTAAATCCTGATTTTTAGATGGTTAACGCCCAGATCAGTCATTTTGACACCAAGGTTAGAATCATACAGGTAAACCCTTTTTTATTTAAAAAAAAATTCTAGCAGCAGTACAATAGCAGTAGCAGTAATAGCAATTTTAAAACAGTTGAGGAGATATTAAAATGAAGAAGATCAATAATATAAGTTAGCGGTAGTTTAAAAATAGGAAAATTTAGAAAATGAACAAGAGATGTTTAAAAAAATGAGAATTTGACCTGACAAAGTTAGGCTCAAAAGTACGCAATTAAAGATGTTCTTTTAATTATATTTTTAATTCTTAAACTAATATATTCTTTATATTAAATTTCTGTAATCTCTTCATTTTCTACTTCTTTATTACACTTTAAATATATATTTTATTTTATATAAATGTCTGCCTCAACAACGACATCAATAATTACATCAACATCTACCTTAACAAGCCCAACTTCTAAAACTAGGAAGAGGTCGCTGAATATGCAGACGTCCCGAACAAGTAAATCATCCCTCCTGATTCATAGAGACTCATCTTTGCAGGAAAGCTCAATGAGTAAACAAATTATTGTGAGATTTGTGTATTTTTAAATGACATCAAGAGCATAATCATGAATATTCGTGAGTAGAACTCTCACCGATAAAAGATTCAGAGGAGTCTAATTTCACAACATTAGACAACTACTAAAAGTGAGGTGACTAAAAAGTAAATTCAGTAAGGAGCAGCATTCTTCAATATTCTTGCACTGATCTGATAGGAGCTGACTCCCTCATTAAGTTTAAAACATCATGATTTAAAGCATTCTTTAATTTAATATATAGCATTTTCTTCAAGAACTATATCTTTATTATATTTTGCTTACCCTGGATCATGCTTCTTATTCATCCCATTTTAATTTAATCTTAATTACGAAAAGTAAGTTCCACATGATCCAGTTTTATATTTATGCTGTTTTTACCACTCTCATAATCTTCATATCTACGCCGATCCATAATAGCTCTATTTGCTCATTTAACTTAAACTTCTATGATTATTAGTTGTTCCAATAATAGTTGACATTGATTTATCTCTTCATTGTCATTTAAGTATGATAGGAGCTATTATGATTTCTTTAATAATTTGAATTATTAATTTGTGAGATTCTAACCCTGGATTCTATTTATGATTTCCCAAGTTTTACAAATTGATTATCAGGATTTCTCATATCAGATTCTTCATCTATTCATTTTAAAGTTCTAAAACTCGATTTTCTTTAAATTCTGATGAAAAATTAAATGAACTGTATTATTATTTTAAATGAAATAAATGCTATTATAAATTATATTTATTGGTTTAGTCGAATTGTTTATCTATAGAATTAAAACTCTTAGCATGATAAATCTCTTAGAAAGTTAGATTTACACTCTAAAATACCAAAAAAGGAGTTCTAGACTTTGACATTTATTAAAAGTTATGAATTTTGCTAAAGGAATCATTTTATAAATTTCCCAAGAATTATTGAGGATTTCTTGTATTAGTAGGTAATTCCTTCTCTTTTATTATAGGTCAGAATTTTTTACAAATTGGGGTTAGGAGATATTTAATCAAGTTTTAAAATAGGAAGGCAGAGAGGTCCTAATGATCAGATGGTACTGGAATTGGATATGTCTAAATATAATCCGGAATCTCATTTATTTAAACTTATTTCAATTTCATAATTAACGATTATTCTGATAACTAATAACAAATACCTTCCTCCTTAAAATAGTCAAGAATAACATTTAAGAGCATATCCAATGCGAGATCTCAAATAATATAATTAGAAGATGCTCAGAAATCATGCCTACTACGACTGAAATCCTCTCAAGTAGAAAAATGTCAAGAACAATTGTAGAAAATCATAGGTGGCCGCGCTCCATTACCTATTGCAATTAAAATCCATAGCATTAAATTATCGCTTCAGTGGAGAGTGTAAAAAAATATAAAAATTTAGTTCTTTAATTAATCTTTTTTTTATATTTAATAGGATAAAAAAAAAATAACTGATTTTCTAATTCAGTACGATAAGTGCTGTTTTAAGAAATTGATTATTAATTATATTCCTAAAATTTTTAAACTTTATTTTTACTTTTTTAAAAAAATTCTTTTCCAAAATTCTAACTATATTTATTATTTAATTTTAGTGGAAAATAAAATATGAATATATAACAAATTAAAAATTAACTATTATAATTAATCTTTAATTACCAATGAATGAGGAGAAATTAACAAGATGAAATCAATTAATTAGGTTCATACTTAAATTAAACTCTTCTCGAGAACACTTAGAGCTGTAGAAAATACTGCCCAAATTGGAGAGAACCATTACTCAACAGTTACTGCTTGAGACTGGTCGCTCCCCTGCACTTCTTTTGAGGTAAATGAAAGTAGACCACTCCTTCGAGAAGGAAAAGTTTTAGCAAGGTGACCCTCCTAAAAAATATTTACGATTCCTTGATCTCGTAGTGGAGAGAACTGTTCGTGAAAGGCTGATTCATTTATTGAAATAGACTCCAGAGTAGTAGATAGTAGAACTTCGATGATTCTGAAATAAGAAGAGATGGATATAAAGAGATAAGTAAATTGTCTAAAAATAGCGATAATTTACTTCACATATTTAATCCACTCCTTCCCATAAATAATAAATTTAGCTTGAGATTCAAGATAGTTCAGTAAACAAATAAAAACAAAACCTTTAAAAGAAAAATTATTTCATAATAAACTTATATTGAAGGATATAAAATAAATATTTTCATCTTTTTGGGATATTTTTGAAATAATCAAGTTTTTGAAATTAATTTTTATATTAAATTAACTTTCCTATGAGCCTTCAAAATATTTAGCAAGATCAATACCAAGTTATTCCTTCAAATATTAATTCATATCTTGAGATATTTATGAATTTCATTTATTTATTAGAATAAAAATACTTTTTATCAAAACTATTTAAAAAAATTTTGAATTATTTTGCAGGATTCTTGTATTTAAAAAGAGCAGAATTAATTTCGGCATATTTGTAATAAAATGAGTTTTGATTTGTGAAATATAAATAACGTAAATATATTTATTTGAGAGTATAATAATATTAGTGAATTTCCTTAGAACTCAAGCCTTAATGGTCTAAGAAGTGGATGCTTTCAACCAATAGTTGTAAATAAGGGTAGCCCTCAATCATAATTTGTTCTTAATGGAATTGACAAGAGTAGCATGGATCAGCTTCGCGCAGAATAACTAATGACAAGATCAACATAATAGGTCTATCAATATTTATAACACCAACAACAAAACATGCCTTTCCTTAATCCTTCTCTTCCTTTTAATGGCTAGCAAATAATTGCAATTAATAGACCAACAATCTTAAATATTAAATCAATTTCCAAATTTATTTAACTTAAATTAATTTTGAATTAAGACATAATTTAATAAAGAAAAGATTATACAAGTTCTTGAAGTAAAATTTGTCGTGTTTTTCGCTTAGATGAGCTTATAATGATTGGGAGAATTTGTTTAATTTTTTTGTCTACTTTGATGATGGTCTCTAGATTTATAAGTTATCTTTTGAAATTTAACTTAGAAGAAGTTCTAGTTTTTTATCATTAAATTTTCAATTAAGAGAGAATGTATTATACTCAAACATAATTTATTAAAACAAAATTAAAAGAAAATCTTAATGAGATATTTCTATTGTACTTATATTTAGTATTTTAATATTATTTCTATTAATAATGTGTTGCAGAAGACAAGGATTATAATTTTGACGAACAAAAGTAGGTGGTAATAAAAACATTTGAATAATACAATTATAATAGCAAAAATATAACTACAATATCAGCAGAAGTATAAGCCTCACCCATGAAAACTTATGACTATCGACTATGAGTATGCCCCATAGTTCTGCTATTGGATGTAAAGTTCAAGCTCTTAATGAAATGTCTGCTAAAAATCCAAGTATGGCATTTGAAGCTCTCTAAGTAATTAGCAGTTCACACCTTCAGTCAGAGAGAGTTTGGGCTGACGCTATTCATTAGAGGAATGTTCCTCTTTCTGCAATCGATAGGAAATCCTCAGGTCAATTGTATCAACGGCTAGAGTATCAGTGATGGTTTGGAGGGTGGGTACCTCCATCATGGACATGCATGATAACCATATTTAATGAGCTTGTATAGGAATAAATTATAAAAGAGAAATACGTGAAGTGAATCGTGGTTTGTAAGAATTAGATGAAAACACAATTCTTAATTAGAGATGTGATTAGGATTATATTAAATAGAGATCAGAAAATTGCTAATATGGTTTTAATCTAATATTGATTAATATTTAATTAATGATCAAAGATATAATAAAAACTCTAATTTTTAATTGGATTACTCTCTAGAGATTAATGATTTACCATTAAGATGTAATATTTTAATTTAAACTGAATCATTTCATATTTAATTAGTAAAAATAATCCCCCTTTGCTTTTCTTTTAAAGCTAGAAAGCATTCTTATTGATGATGAATTTCTGTTAATATTTAATAATGATCTTATTTTTACAACCCAGTATTTACTTTACTTATTTCTCTTTGCTTAGCAAATCAAAATATATATTAAATCTCTCACTAGTTCTCTCTAACCTTATCGCCTTCGCAAGATATAATTTATAGTTATAGTTATCTATAAAATCCAAATAGATCTCTTACTTCAAAGTTAAAAAATTAATTTCTTATTTAATATAGGTTCGAAACATTTAATTCAATTTTGTTTAAAAATAATGAAGATATAATAAATTTGATAAATATTGAATGTCTTCAGCATTCTCAACTTCTATCAATCAGACTTAAGCGGCTAACAAGAGATTAATTTCTCCTAAAAGGATATAAATTTTTATTGTAATACTCTCATAAATTCTAAAAATAAAGCTTTGTGGGGGGGGGCCTTTCCTCGTCATCCACTTTTTTCATGAAATATGAAAAATCACGATCTAGCCTAAAATCAGCCAAAAACACCAAATTTTTAGACCAAATTAAATTTCAAGTGCCTATCCTACTCATATTCTATATTTTAGAGTATTTGGGAGAACTTTGAAGGTAAAAGAATTTCGAAAAAAATTAAATTGCGAATGAAAGATCATCTAATTAAAATAAATTCAATACCTTTATGAGTATAAGATTTCTAATTTTAAAAAAATTAACTCATAGATCTTTTATGTTCTGTATAAGAGCATTATAATTCTCTTCTTACTTGAAGCACCTATTAAAAGCTAGTTAATCTAAAATTTATATTTAAATCTATTTATATTTATTGCAACCATTTTTCCTATATAAACATAATAAATAAAGAAGTCGCCATAAAGATAAATTTTTCAATCCCGATTTTCTAAAAATTATTTTATAATTTCTTTAAAATAATAAATATGAGTAGGATAGGCACTTTGAAATTTAATTTGGACTAAAAATTTGGTGTTTTTGGCTGATTTTAGGCTAGATCGTGATTTTTCATATTTTCATGAAAAAAGTGGATGACGAGGAAAGGGCCCCCCCCAGCTTTGTATTATCCCATTTATTTAAACTTCTTAAGATAAACTTTTGAAATACAGTTTAGACTTTTTAAAGTAATGAGGCAGATACAAATATGTGATTTTAAAATAGTATTAGCCAATAATAAATACATAGTGCTCTCCTACATAGTTTTATTGCTAAATCTTTGGCTTTTAGGCTCACTCAGATAAGAAGAAAGAGCTTCTAGCTTGAATAAAGAAACTCTTAATCTGTTTAAGTGATTTCTCCATTTTATACTATTTTTAAATAAGTAGATTATTTTGAATAATTTGAATAAAATTCTATGCTTTATTCGCTGGAAAAATATGAGTAGAATAAGCCTTAATCAAAATATTTTTAATAATATTTATCAATACTTTTCGTTGGACTTTATCTAGAACAAAGCAAATAGAGAAATATAGATTCTATTTTCAATCAATGGAGTAATCAAAATTAATGATGAAGTCTCTAAAAGAATTATATTTCAGTCCAATTATATAAATGTTTTATTTTTAATGGAGGGAACCTGATTATATCCGGTAGATGTATATTTTATTGAATTCATGTTTCACGCTATTGAAGATTTGAATTAGTGACCTCCATTTTTGTAAATTCCACTTGTAATTGTTTTCGTCTGGCAATAGAGTTTTAAAATTAGATAGAACAAAACTACTCTAAATGTGTTTGCGTAATTCTCCAATTCTTACTTTATGAAATTGAAATTGTGTTTTACATCTTTAGTTTACTTGACACATGCTGCTACTTACATACCTAACACTGAATTCATCAACAAAAGCTATATCATTTCGCTGATTAGGAGTTTTCTTCTTGTTCTTTAAAGACATAGATTGTCTGCTTGGGCCATTGCAATTTAAGAGTCTCAATTATTTTACTCAACGGATGTAAAACCAACTTCAGAAGCAGTTTTGTAATTCAGATTACATTTTTAATATAACTTGATCTTTAAAATATCTCTATTTATTATTTATTAATTTTAACTTTAAAATAGCATTCGTATGGCTCTCTATTCTATTAAAACGATTCCTCTTTAAAAAAAATTATATTTTTTTAAAAAATAAAGAAACCGATTAGAGAAGGAATTATTTAGTAAACCCGTAGGGCATAAATAAAAGGTTGTAAACGTGCCCAATGAACAAGTGTCAGACCAGAAGTCAGTTAGTAAAGGAGCACGGACCGCTCTCATTTAAAGACAAGAGAGAATCCTCAGGAACGCTCAATTTCTGACTCCCACGTTAGTTGTCACTCTGAATAGATCTCATTCTGCAGACCATACCTGTGGAAAACACTTTGAATCCTTCTTTAGTCATAAATGGAAAAGAAAAAAGTGCAATATGCTTACCAATTTGACTAGAACTGCAAAACTCTCCGATTTTAGGCTATCACCATAAAGTAACATGAGTAGTGCATCCGCCAATGGTTTGTCCTCAAATCAAAACCTTCACCAGCATACACTCACCCCTAACCAATTTGCTCGCTAGCTCCCACAATCCTTCAATAGGAAATCATTAATATAGGACCAACGGGCTACAGCTTGAGACATAGTACAGTTATCGCATGGCTTTGGAGTTCGCCACAATCCACCAAACTCTCTATTAAACACTCTACGCCACATATCACGGATTACTATACTAGATTGACTCCAGGGGTGCGAAAAATAGAAGGCATTAAGTAATGGCCGACTTATCGCTCTAATTCAGCCAAGCCAACTTTAGTGCTACGTCACGGGTCCTATATTCTGAGCTTTTAATCTAATTAACTGACTAGATAAATAAAGCAATAACCTTTTTTTTAATTTATAAAATCTGTGAAATATTTAAATAAATAAAGAAAAATAGTGAATAACAAATATATTCTAAAGGACAATATTAAAACTATAAATGGAATGAAATTTATGAAACCATCCAAAAGTAGTTTTCTTATTCCATTACAATTATTTGCTAATTATGAATATTTTTCATAATAAAAAAACTTAGTTTGCTTCCCGTGATTTATGATTTAAATTGATAAATTATAAATTTATAATTAAAAATTTTAAGCTTCAAAATTTTATTTTATCAATAGTAAAATGTGAATCTTAAGCAATAAATAGACTAAACTCTAATACATGATATAGTGGAATATTTAATTTCATTTTATAGGCTAATTATTTCTGAAATTAAAATATATACGCTCGTCGGCCAGAATAAGAATTGAGCTTTAACTTTTTTGTCAAAATATATTTAATTAAACTCATTAATTAAATAGAAGATATCAAATGATGGGATGTATCTACGCAAATTAAATAATTCTAAAGTTCAATTGCTAAATTTATTTATCCTCTGCATATATTAGTTTCTTCATTCTTAAAAAGAAAATTATTTAATAATAGGAGTTTGTGGGAAACTGATATAATAATAATATACCTTACAAGAGTGATATATATATATTGTACTCCCACAATTAATAAAGCAAACTGCCACTTTGAGGGACTCACTAGTGTTTGATTCAAAAAGTGAGCTCTTTAAGTTTTTATTTTCAAAGTTTGATCATTTTCTTTGTATCCTTGTAGACTAAAAGTAGAGCAAGCTCCCAAAGTTTGTTCCTTTTAAAAATTCCAGTAGAATATAAAAAAGCAAAATCATTTATGTTAGAAAAATGTCCTGATAGTTTAAATATTCTCTAAAATATAAAAAAGATTTTACAGAAATATCAAAAATACTTAAAACTTTAAATTCATTATTGATCCTAATATATAGAAGTTTTAATTTTTTATGGTTAGAAATTAATAACATGCAAATCTTCGTGATGATCCCAGCATAGTACCTTTTGCTTATTCATTTTTATTATTTTCATTTTATTATAGATTGAATACGAATTCTTTATTGAAGGCGAATTTTTCATAAATAAACGAATTTTAAATACAATGACTCAGAAGCGCACTTTTATAGTCAATAATAGAACAGCAAATAGTGTAACTTCGAAAGTTTAGCACTATAGTAGTGTGAAGTATTACTTATTCTAACTTATCTTGACCTCCTCTTCTTAAGCATCTATAATTTTAATGAGCAACTTAAAGTTTTACTTACCTAGATGTTTATAAGTGAGATTCTTACTCTGCGCACTCTAATAGCAAATATTTTAGCTACATTGATAAAATTTTGTGCATTTTTTAGCTGTCTTCTTCACTCTCTTTAAAATAAAATGTTAAAATATGTAATACATTACCAGAACTGCTTATTAAGATTTAAAATGCATTGTTGTACAGTCCAAAGAAGTAGGAACTTTAAAATTCTAATAAAATAAAGTTGGACTGGATTCTTTTGAAAATGTGTCAATCCTTTTTTCCTATTTCGTTTTAATTACTTCTTTGAAAAGTCTTATTATTTATCAGTTTATTTATGAAATCATTCGCCTTCTATTAAGAGTTCGTATTCAACCTATATTATAATTTTTTTGACATAAAAAGTAAATTAATTTTTGTATTTTAACTGGTTTTATTTCTTGATCTTTTGAAACTAACTTGAATTTTTGTGTAGTTAGTTACTCTCTTTGTCTTGAATTTTAGTCTTGACATTTGCAATAGTGTCCGAGTGCCCTAGCCATAGAGGGGTTAGGGTTGCTGCTACTGCTATTGCTGCTTTTAAGTTCCTTATTTAAATTTAGAGATATCAAATTAAAACAAATTATATTAATTGCAAACTTAATAAGACTAGAACAGTTTCAATCTTACTTAGAAAACTTTTTTTAATTTCCCTTTAAATTTTTCACTATAATTAAATAATCAGCTTTCTATTCTTTTATAAGCTCTAGCTTATAAAATTTTTATAAAATTTAAAATAATTTTGACTATAATAAATCTAAAATATTATTCTTAAGGACAGCATCTGCCATTGTTTGCAACTCATAAATAAGTAAACATTCTTTTTATTTACTTCATATTTTAATAAGATATAAATTGTTTTAAAAATGGTTTATTAAATTTTCCAGAATGTAAGGATTTAAGTTATGATTAAAGTTTGAGTTTTTTACTAAGGCTAGGAAAGTTCTTAAAATTGATATAAAGAAGATTATTAAGAGAATGGAATTTGAAATACATTGTTAATACATAGGAAAGGTGGATAATTTGTTTTTTATCCTAATGCTTAATCCTGATAATTGTAATCTTTGACTCATTTAAGTAGTTGGTTGGCATCTTAGATTTCCTTAATGTCGAAAGTTGTAATCTATCCCTACTTGACCTAGCAGAGCTAAGTTCCAGTTCTGAGTAGATAATTAATTGTAGTATTTGGCGTTGTCACTAGTTGAAAGAGGGAAGGTGGCTATCGCTTCCTCTTCAATCCCTCTACCCAGAGAAAGTTCTGCTGCCCAATCAGAGCCTCCTTACTATGAGCATAGATGAGTTGGCCGTCTTAATGATGCCTTTCAGGGTTCCGCAGCGCTTGCGTTATTTACTACTTGCTATTCTTGCAGTCGCTTACCTCCAGGTCTCCAATGAAGTTTAGTCCATATTAAAATATAGATTTCTTTTCCCAAATTTCCTATGTAATAATTTCTAAATTTTAAAATATAAATAATTATAAAAAAATTAATTAAAGGAATTAATATAGAAACATAATCCGCATCTCATTCTCTGTACAAGCATATTTTTATCAAATTATTATGATTTTTTCTTTTATTTAATAAATTTATTATAGCTGGGAATTTAATGAAAAATGAAAATAATTTATATGTTAAATTATTAATGGAATTAACAGATGCAGTATAAGAATGTCCAATTTAAATAATCACTCTGAAAATTTTAAAAGAAAGGAGATCATTGTTTATTGTAGAAATACAAGCTGCTCTTCTTCTGCGAATAGTTTACATTCTGTTTTTAATTTAATTTGTAATTTATTTTAAATATGGGACTTAACAGCACTATTCGTAATATTAATAAGGCAAACTAAGAATATTGTTTGCTCAAGGATCACTCCGACACAATTAAGAAAGTGAAAGCCAAGATCGACATGAAAAGTATCCCATCCCCTCAACAGATACCCATCTTGTCTGGTAAGATTGACATTAATTGAAATGATTTGATTTCTGAATTCTTTTGACATATATCTTCATAATGCTAGAGATGCATTTACTCAACCTACGATTACTACAACTGAAAGTGGCAACAATGATTATATAAAGCTTATAATAAAGATGAACAACACAAGATCTACTTCAAAAATAATGATAAAATAAATCTTCAGAATGGCTGCATCCTCCTACCTTCTTGTCCCATTTAATTTAAAATGATTTTTTAAAATACCGAATTGTATATTTATATATCACTTTTCAGATCTAATCTTAATTTATCTAAATTAAAACAACCTTCAATTACGAAAAAAATTATGAGGTATATTAGACCAGCCGATCCAGCACGGAATTTTAAGAACTTTATATCCTTGCAACTTTTGTGTGGGAGCGCTTAATATTAAGTTATAAGTGACACAAGTTTTATTAATCGATGATGAAGAAGATGATGAGTTCAAGCAACATATCTCACTACTGTGAGGTGCTGAGGTGATTATCATAGAAGAAACTCAAATTAATTTTTGATAAGCTATCGAATAAGCTACAGATCAGAGGGTGAATCAATGATTTCGACTGCTACGAAGTTGCAATTCTCAATTTTTATTTTAAACTATCACAGATTTTAATTTTAATTTTCTACTATAATTGAACTTAATTTATTTTAGTGAATGACGAAGAATTACTTAAATTATAAGATAAAATAAAAAATAAACATCCAAGATTGTTTCTTACAGTATTTTTCATAATATCTTTCCTATATTTTAAACATTTTGAAAAAAGTATAAAATTTAATTTCTGCTACTTTTAAACTTTAGTAATATAGTAATTTCATTCCCAATTGGTATTACTTGGCATAAATTAGATTTTATTTTAAAGAGATTCGTTTTTAGTCTTTTACAGAACTTTATATATTTGATCCAAAGCCATTTAAAAATGACTTGCTGGTGGGAGAACTTTCCTATAATTGCAGAAATTAATAATTAAGCAAAATAATCTTCAAATGGTTTTAGCAATACTGAGCCGCCAATGAGCGTTAACAATAGCATCTTTTAGCATAGCAGGTTAGAGCTTAGTCCTCATTCGTTGACGCTTTTCAGAAGCAAACTGACAAAATTTTTCTTGATTTGGCGTTGAAAGTATAATATTGTTTAAGATATTATTCAATAATTAACTTTAATATTTCTATATAAAAAATAAAAAGCAAATTCTAATTCTCAATTAATAAATGCCTCATTTCGCATTTAAACCTACTTTCGAGTAATGATATATTTTTCTTAATATTTAACTCTAACAATATCTGTTTTTAATTGAAGTAAATGTAAATTTAAACTGAACTCATGAAATTAAAATTATATAAGAAGGAATTTATTGTAAATAGAAAGCTTTAATAATAGAAATTAAATGTCTCAAATCAATGCCAGCTGGATTAGAAGTCTTGATATCTCTATGAATAATGCTGCCAGAGTTTATGACTTACTTAGAAATATTAAATTAATTTAAGAAGGAATTATAATTAACAAAAAAAGCGCTTTAAAGCCGCCCATCCTATAATAAAAGAAGCAGACTTAGATAGATTTATATTATGCTCTACACGTAGCTTATATATTAATATTTATAATAAGTTTACGGATTATATAATTTGATGATTAAATATAAATATATAAAGTCTTTGTTTAATGCTGTAAAGCGAGGACTATTTCTTAGCTATATGATTTGAGCATTTTCATTTAAATTATATTTTCAGATGTATGTATCTTATAATTATAATATTGCTAAGTATTGTGATAGCTAATTATATTGATAGCTATTTTATTAAAGGTTTACTGATAAGATGAAAGAATTTTTTGAAGAGTCGAGCATTCCAAACTCTAAACTAAATATCAAATTTCAATCAACTTCATAATTATAGTCTGTAGCATAAAATCCCTCAGCTTCTATGTAAAAACTATATGATCAAGAAAATAGATCAATCAAAAATATTTGCCAAACATCACAAACCATGTGATATTCATTTCAATTATTTTTTAATTTAGTTTAAAAATAAATGATACTAGTTTTATCTCTTTAAAAACCTAAAAAAGCTTTTAAACAAATTTTAAGGTAGTATTTTTGAATTATGAAATATCAAATAAATGTGGGGATGAATCTGGGATAACTTATTTAATTTTTATAATTACAAGAAATTTATTTTTAGAATGTATCTGTCAGATATTTATTTTGATAATTTTCCTTTCTATTTAGGAAAATTTCACTTTTATTTAAGATTAAGCCTTATTTGAAGTTTTAATAAGAACTCTTTTCATATTTTAAGAAAAAATAGTTTATGGATTACATTTTTTTGACTTGTTTCTTTCTTTATTTTTGATGGTAAAGTAATTGTGAATCTCTCATGAAAATACATAACGTCATAGAAGATAATTAAGATTCATCTAGCTATGATAGCATCAAACAAATTTTAAAGCCTATTTTAGCATAAAGTTTACCCTTAATTATGCGCTAAAATTATTTTAATTCCATATAATAAATATGAGTGAACAAAAATTACTAATAAATGATGTTCAATTTTTTCACTTCGCTTAGGCAGATTGTGTATTTTTTGTAAGGTTCAGTCCTGTCTTTCATTCCTTTAATTTATTTGTGAAAATATTAATTAAAATTATCTTGATATATTCAGCTGTCTCTGGCTGTATACATCAATATGCAAATATCATTTATTCATATCTTCCTAGCAAATATATATTTATGGGATGAATAGCGTTATTTTATCGAGAATATGTAATTTTGATATTTAAAGTGATTTAGTCTAATAGATTAACATAATATATTTAGATCAATAAATTTAGAAGCAAAATGGAACAAGGATGGACAAGGGAGATGATTAAGGGTAAAAAACTTCGACTTAAAAATATACGAACAGCTAATAATCTTAAACCACTGACTTAGTACTTCTTGATAGCTTTCACTCTTAGAAAAATGCAAAGGTAATCCAACGACAATCTCTTTATCTTATAATATAAGTACTATTTCTAAATATTATTTATTTTAGAGCAGAGATCCACCAATTCGAATGTTAAAACTTGATGCAGTTTTGCTCTCTATTCTTGCGTTATAGCAAATTCATATTAATAAAATTCTATCACCTCTTCTCTAAGGAGGACTTCTTGCTTGTTAGAATCGTGCATATTTGTATTAATTTGACATAAATACTAATTCTCGAACAGCAAATGCTATTCCTCCCATATTATAGAGAATTGCTTTTTTAAAATATCTTAATATGTTAGTTTATGAAATATAAAAATCTAGGTATATAGTTTTTCTTAAACAGATTAAAATAATTATATCTATTCAAATTTGAATGAAGAATAGACTTTTCATTGCTAAGAAGCTCAAAATTATTCAAATTACTGACAAAATAATCAATGAAAGTTTATAATTAACCTAAATGTTCTTTTAGTTTATATTGTTTTAAAATAGTTTAAAAAAATTAGTTCAAACTGTTTGTGTAGTTTAAAAGATTTAAAAATTATTTAAATCAATATTTAAGTTTAAGGTTTTGATATTAATTATTAGTAAGATTAATGCTCATTTATTACTCTGCCAATCCTATAGAAAATGTGGAGGAAGACTTAGCAACATCATGTGAAATATTCTTTGTAGAAGTTTATTTAGCGAAATCTAGAGATATTAGGCCACGCATTAAGAGATTGAAGGTTATTGCAGAAGCCTTGTCCCTGCCCCCGCTTCTAAATCGGTGACAGAATCCGACCTAACCTTCCCAAACAGTTGGTGTGAACATCATGCAACAGCAATATAGGAGAGAAGCCACAGTTATGGTTAATTGTTGATACTTATGTAAGAAAAAGACATATGGAGATTCTATAAGTGAAGAAGATCATTTTAATTCATAGTATTAATTTAATATTCTTTTTTTTTTAATAAATTCTATATATTATTATACTATTAATATTTTATATTAAATCTTGTTAAATACAGAGTAAATACATTAAATATTGTTAATCTAATTAGATAATATTTGAAAATTTAAAAATACAACTCAAGACATCGAATTTTTATATCAATTTATTTTAATGAATTTCAAGATTTCTCAAAAATTTAATTTAATTAATTTATAAAATATAATCATCGTGATATTTAAATTATAATCTTAAATTTAAAAAAGAAAATTGCATAAAATGTGTATATGTTTTAAATTATTTGAAATAAGATTCGTTATTGTTTTTAATATAAAAATATGGGAAAAAAGAAAAAAAATGATTTCAATTTAGGTCTTAAATTGTTTTTCGTTTTAATTCTTCTTATTTGCTCTATAAATTTTAACTTAGTTCTGATGAATTATTAGGTATAAAGACCAAACTAAACATTTAAAATATAAAAAAATTTTAGATAGGATTTAATTTAAATGTTAGGATCATTCAAATTAAAAGAACAAAATCATCTTAAAAACGGCTCCTCCCTAAGCATCCAAACATAAGGGCTAAATATTAATCCATTTACTTTAATATATAAGATATCAAATTTAGCAATTATAATGTATTGTTTAATGCTAAACTTCTTAATTATAATTAAAAAAACAAATGTGTCTTAATTTAAATTTAATAAAGTTGCATACTAATAATGAAAATAATATGCTAATAAATTTCGCTTGATTATTATTTGATTAAGATTAGCAATATTATTCAGTTAGGTAAAAGAGTAGACTTCCTCAATTTGTAAATATTTTAATTTATGGTAAAAACTCTATCTTTGATACTATAATCATAAACTTCTACTTTCAAAACTTAATTTAAAAAAGATTACATACTGAAAAGATTATAACCGAGAATAAATTAAAATCGGCGATTAGTTTAAAATAATAAACGGGAAGTTGTAACTTCGTGTGAATTTAAGTAGCAGATTTACCCCCTAATCTACAGCTTTTTTTTTTATAGAAAATCAAAAAGTAATATGATATTCTTCTTTAATCATCTTAACAGCACCCCTCAGTAACGAGATATGAAGTGCACAAGAAATTAAATTCAAAAACTGAAACTGAAACAAAATAAAACTTGTGCCGCTTATAAGTCTGAACTAAGCCATCCCACACAAAATGACAAGGATGAAAAATTCTTAGAATTTCATACTGAATCGAATGGTGTAATAATTATTTAAATTGGACACACTTCAACAGTCACGATTTTATTCCATTTAATTTAATCCTCATTTATATTAATTTCTCAGCAATACTATGTTAAGTTAATTATTTTATAACCCAATTTTAGGCATTTTTATCCTTTCTAAGTGGAGCAATTGATTTCTTGAACGTGTGGAACTGAAGAGGATTTTCTAAAAAAATTTACTATTGTCTGCTCAGAATCAGCCAGTTACAGCATCCAACTTATAGCCTACATATTATAAATTTATCTTTTTGATAAAGAAGAAAGTAAAATTACTATTTTTAAGGAAAAATTATTGAAGTTAAAATTCTCTGATAATCCATTTTTTTGTAATGTTTATATTATTTTGTAGGGTTTAATTGTGACGTCACGAGCTACCCACAATTATGCCACGGAGAATGCTTGAGGATCCTCCCTATTTAGTGCCCAACCTCCGGATTGTATCTCTAATTCTTATGAGGTTAGAACTGTGCCGGCCCTCCCCGGCGATGTTGCGTCTATGAAGTAGTGGAGTCAGGAGGTTCAACGTTGTATCCATCTTACGCTCTGTATGGTAACCCAAGCCACAGAGGGTGGTGACTAAGTGGTTTCCTTCGTACCGATTAGAAGTAAACCGGCGGCTCATGCTGGTGCCTCTCACTGAATCCGTCTGGAGAATTTCTTGCAAGTTGTTCCAACCTGCTGCCAAGGGTAGCAGCCTGCATTCCTCTCATGCTCTAAAATTGTTTGTGTACTTGTATTACTAAATTAGAAAGTAGGAATCTTTAGTGACTTGCGGTTCCTACGCGAGTTGTAATACTCGCGTTCACTTATTCACTAACTTTCTAATCTAATAATTTTATAAAATAATATTTGAATTAGAAAAGATTTAAAAGACATTTAACATAATATTTAATATTTTGAAATAAAGATTAAGAAAAAAAATTGGCTTAGCTTATACCCAATTAAATAATAATATATTTAAATTATGAATTTATATTTAATAAATAATAATAGATTTATAATTAATTTGACAAAAGTTAATTAAATATATTTATGCTATATTAAAAGAGTTAATATGTTTAAAATTGTTTTCATTTTAGTTGAAAAGAAAGTGCTTCTAAAACTTTCAGATTAATTAGTGATTACCATCAATATCAAATTACATTTAAATTGAGATATTTTAATGTTTATGATATTATATTGTCTCTTTAGTCCTGGAAGAACAAAGTAATATTCAAATTATAATAAAATTGTATTTTACTTCCTAATATTTAACTGCTAATTTTCAATCCATCCTTTAGAGTTTATTAAATTTAGCTTTAAAACAATATCTAAATACTTAATAGATAATGATAATATTTTAATTTGTTAAAAATGAGAAGCAAAAATCCTTTAACAACTATATGTAATTCGAATATAAAAGTTGCAATTCCATATAAAAATGATCATTAAATTAGTTTTAATCATAAGAAAACAATGCTTTAATTATTTAAAAAAAAACATTTCGAAAAAATATAAATAATTAAATTAAATTCTTTTTATTTAACTACCTTAAAATTTACAAAATTATTTCAGTTTTAATTACTTAAAATGAGAATAGGAGATTATTTTACAAGCAAAAGCTATCATTTATCACCCAAAAAAAATTATAGTTGAAATATAAATGAAAGTTGGAATCAACTTAATATAATAAAATGTTAGCAGTTAAATTGCGAGCTAAGTAGATAAAATCGGGCTTAAATTATAAAAATAGTTTGTTCTATTGCCATTACAATACCTATTAAGAGATTCTATGTCACAAACTCTGAACCTTAACATTAGCAAAGTTCACAAACTTACGAGTGAGTAACTCACTTAAAAGACCTCTTAAGAAAAAGTAGCAAGGATCAAAGTTGCTTAAAATTTAATGCTTAATCGAATGATCATAATTTCACCACAATATCTCACACTTCAACTGCCACGGATTTTAAATTATTATATTAATTATTAATTTAATTCTCTTTTTTATTAAATTCTAAAATATATTATTGAGGAAAGCAAATTATTCTAAAGTTAATAATTAGATGAAAATATAAAAAAATATTATATTTTATTTATAAAATAACATATAGGTAGTATCAGATTTGGTGATTTAGTGTGACTAATACATATTTAAGGATACTCTATATATTGTTTGCTCTGAGGTGCTGAGACGATGATTAAAGAAGAATCTTATTTGTTTTGATAAGCTATTGAATAACTGCAATCAAGAGGTAAATTTATGATTAAAACTGCCAGGTTGTTTCAACTTTTACTGAGCACTCACTCCCATACAAAAGTTGCAAGGATATAACTTTAAAACAGCTGATTTACTACATTTTAATTAAATATATTAATTAATTTCATTTTTTTAATCTCAGCTGTAATGTAATAATATATTATCTATTTTATAATTTATAATAGGTAGGTATAATTTAATGTAGCTGAGAATTTAATAAAAAAAGAACTAAATTAATAATTAATTTATAATATATAAAATCCTTGGCAGTTGAAGTGTGAGCTAGATGAATTTATTACCATTCGATTTTGCAGTAAATTATAAGCAACTTTCTTCCTCGCAACTTCTTCGTAGGAGGTCTGTATAGCGAGTTATTTATCCCTTGCACTAGTTTAAGAGCTTAGATTAATTTCTTCATTCAGAATTTTCAACAAAAATACCACATTTCAGAGAGCTCCTACAGCAATGGGTGTAGAAAAAACTCATCTTATAATTTAAGGAGCTATCGAACAAGCCCAATTGAATAGCTACCCTTTTACGGGCCCAAAAATTTTAATCTTTATTTTTATTTCTTTTCGATTTTTCATTTAAATTTTAACTATAATTGAAATGAGGTTGTGTCTGAAATTGCCAGAAATGAAAGGAGCCTCCAGTGCGGCATAAAACAAATATCAGCATTCAATTCTAGTGTTTCCCTTGCCTCTATCGTGCCATCTACTCAGCTCGATAAACCTTACTTTCAAAATGCTTCATCTTATATAAAATTATTAAACTAAATATTTTTTAATAATTGAGTTGTCAATTATAATTTATTTTCTATTATTATAAAAAGAAGATAAATAAATAAAGATAAACAGTTAAATATCTTATGTTTAATCTTTAAAAAGCAAAAAAAAAGAAAGAATAAGATTAAATGAGTAACCCCGTAGGGTACAAATAAAGCTTAATCCTAATAGATATAAACTTGAATTATGAACCCGTATCAGCCCATGGCATAAGCTAATCAGTAATGCCGCACCTCTCTCATTTGGAAGAGAAAGAGAATCCCTATGAAGATAGACTTTTAAATCCGCCTTTAACTGTCACTCTGAGTACATTTGCATCTTCGGCTTCACTAGTGTTTTATAAACATCGAATCTGGCTATGGTAAAAAATGAGAGAAAAAAATGCTCAACAAGGTTAATAAATTGACCAGATTAGTATGACTACTTTATATCAAATTTAAGTAACATAAGTAGTGCATACGCAAAAGGCCAGGCCTCACATGCACATCTTCGCATCCTGTGTCTATGACTACTACTGTAAATTACTAAAGAGAAACAAGTGAAGTTAACTTGGGTTCTAAGAATAAGATCATTCTTAAATATATAAAGAAGTACTTCGTCTTTGAGAATGTTTACTACCTTCAAAACAAAAGTAAGGGGTGATAATTAAAATTATTAAATAGGGAAATATTATGTTTAGATTAAATGGGGGGGTCCTTTCCTCGACAGTATAGAGACCTGCTAGAGCATTATAAAATAATGCAATATTTTGAATACAAATCATGCTTCATCTATAAGCCAAAAGAAGTTAAGCTGAAAATTGAAGCATTAGTCCACCTAATTATGAAATAAATTTTGATTATATTTAAATGTTGCAATATTTTAAAAGTGTATTTAAGCTTGATTAACAAGAGCAGAAGAATATCTTAAAATATAGATAATATTAGATGCAGATGACCTCTAACTGACTGAATTATGATTAAAATTTGAAGCCTTAGATGGTCGGGGCAGGTCTCTATAATTGGAAGAATCAGATTTAGGAAAAAAATTACCTTTATAAGCATACTTTTTGCTTCCCTTTATTCACTATATAATTTTAAAGTCGAGGAAAGGGCCCCCTTTCACAGAGTAATTCAATTAAACATTAGAGATTTATTTATACTTTATAATATTAGTTTTAATGAGAATCAGCAAATTAGTGATCTTTATTTAGAATAGTTTTAATGACTTCTCTAATTAATATATGGATTTTAATATTATTCTTACAACCCATGGTTTGATTCACTTATTACTCTTTATGCAACCTAACCGGACAGATTTCCTTGAGAATTTTCATTGTAGCCATTGCTCCTTGTTAGGCTCCTGCAATACATTGAATGAGAGGTTACTTAATATGGGCAAACAGGTGTAGATTGTCTCATTGAGAGGTGCATGGATTATGGAGAACCCCAAAGGTGTGCGATACTGAATTACTTCCCATCACCCAACCCATATTACTAACCTATTTATCTGCTAATATCTTTAACCCAGACAAGCCTACTTGAGTGCCACATAGGGTCCTTGATTTTCCCTCTCTAATTTAATACTTTTATTTTAAAATATTATTAATTTAATTATTATTGGGTAAAATTAAAAATATCTATAATTAATAAACAATCTTCAGAGAATGCTTAAAATCTTGATATAAATTTGGTTTCACAATAAAATCTTTTGAATAAGGGCGTGTTAGATGTGTTCGGAAATTAATCTCTTCAAAGGACTGATCTCACACAACTTTAAAATACAAATAATTAAATATAATTTGTATAAAATAATTTTGTTTTGAAATTTTTAAATTAAATAATTATTTTTGTAAAAAATTCTATTTAAAAAATGAAAAGAACCTTTTCACTCTCTTGACATTTAAAAATGATGGGATTGTAAATTTAAGCTATTCAATAGGTGAAAGATATGGAATGACTTTCTATATTCATTTTATGTTTTTAAGAAAAATTGAAAAATTAAAAAAATAAAATTAGAAATGCTTATTTAAAAATGAAACATTTTTCATGTTCTTAGTTTTGATATGACCCTGAATTCAGAGAGAGATACTAAGTTTCCATTATTAGTTTCATTGATCTCTAATCTTCCTCACTCTAAAAAGCGGTGATAAACCACTACTAACTCAGGACATCAATTATTGTTGTCATGCAAAGTTTTCTGTTTTAAATATTTAGAATATTGCAATTTTTTTTAAAAAAATTTTTTTTTAAAATAAAATTTTAAAAACTTGAAAAAATTATATTTTTTAATTTGGGGTAAACCTAAAAGTTCTCCGGGTTTGAAGTTTAAAATTGGTTTCAGAATTAAAATCATAAAAAAATTTTGAAATTTTAAAAAAGGTAAATTTACGAGGGAAAAAATTTTTAAGGGTTTAAAATTTTTTTCAAAAAAAAAAAGTGGCCAAATTAAAATTTTTTTAATAAAAAATTAAAAAATTAATTTTTTTAAAAAAAATTTTAATTCCAATTTTTAAAACTTTTAAGATCCATGATTAAATTCCAAATAAAAAAAAAAAAATTTTAATATGAGTTTTTTCAATAATAATCGCAAAACTACCTCTCAGCAATGAGATATGGTGAGCACATTTCATCATAATTGTAATATTAATTTCATAAGAACATGTATTGTGTATGCTCTAAACTGAGCCCTCCTACACAAAAGTTGCAAGTGAGGAACAACATGACATTGATAGTGGCCGCCCTATGGCTACCGCTATGAGACACTCCAGATTTAGACACCGAAGGCAGGATCCCGCTCTATTGGCCATTCTTATGAAGACTTGTTTAGTGACTGGCAAAATCGGGTCCACTTGCAGCAATCGGCTGTGGGCTCCTGGTCAGTTTTGAAAACGGCTAGAGAGTACAGGTGATGAATTCGAGGGAGACCGCCCATTAGGGACAATGAGACTCCATATATATTAAGGTGGTTGGGGATATTAAATAATCTTATTCATAATATAAATCACTCTAATTCCTAATTTCTAATCTTCTTCTGGGAAATTTTATTTTAATTTAAAACTTATTGTTTAAATAAACCCAAAACTCTATAAAGATCCCGGAAATTTTTTTTCTAAATTAGTATTTAATAATTCCACACAAAAATCAAAATATACAATTAAACACACTTCTATTACCACCGATTTCGATTATTTTAATTTATTTTTCTATTCTTTTTTAATTTCCTCCTATATTTATCTTCCTTCTGTAATTATAAATCTGAATCGCGGTAGAGCATTTTTACTAAAAAATAAATTAATTTATCATATAAATGAGATAATTTCTACTTTAATAATATTACATTTAAAACTATTGATTAGTTTATCTCATTATATGATGATTGAATTGAAATATGAGTATATTTATTTTAGAGGTGAGCCAGTTAGAGTCAGAAGAATTGAATAATTAAAGAAGAGAACTATACCACAATAAAAAATCATTGTCTAGTTATTCTTAAATTTGGTTGAAGCAAGGATTATAAAATAATATTGCTGCCCAAAATAGTACTTAGTTACTTAATTAAAAGATCACTTCCTAATAAGAAAATTAACTCACCACACAACTATCAATCAAATTATAATCCAAATTCAAACTAAAATAAATTCAATTTTGTGCATTAATTTATAGTTGTCATAATTATAGCTGACAAATAAATGGAAATTCAAATTAATTTAATCATTAAATTAAAATCCAATCAAGGGGTACAGTTGGAACATAGATATTTTTTCATTGTTTTTGCATTAAAATATTATAACTTTATGTCCTTTCACCGTTTTTGTATGACAGGTAATTTAAAAATATCATTGACAAAATATTACTTAAAACTTTAGAAGATTTGGAATTTACACGCAGCAAATTCGCCGCTGTGAGGGGATAAGTTATGAATAAACTCATATTTATTTTTGATAATCAATTTAGCAATCTGCAAATTATGGGGTGGATATCGAGATTTGATCTCTCAAAAAGAAGCAATTCTCCATTTAATATTTTACCCTATCTCTGATTAAAATTATTTTTTGTTATAACAATAAAAGAAAAGACATCTTTAAAAATAGGGGCAAATTTTAAGAAACATTGCTTGCAATAATAATTTATAGATGAACTCTACTTCATTCTATAAAGAGACAAAAATTATAGAAGTCCATTGGAGCTCATTATTTCTCTTTTATATGCAGAATGAAGATAAGTATGAAAACATAGCAATTTTGTAGTTGCGAATCTTATAATTTAACTTTAACAATTTCAATTATCACTATTGTAATTTAAACTAATTACTTATTTCAATATAATTGTATGTACTAAAGATAAATTTAAATGAAAATCAAAATTTATTAAATTAAAATCGGAAAAAGTAGTAAATAGTTGTAATTTAATTTGCAAGCTAAGTAGTTTAATGCGAGCTTGTTCGATAGCTATATATTATGAGTCTGTTATTATGCCTTTACGATGGGAGAATTCTGCGAAGAGATATTGATGAATTGACTCTTTTCTCAGAATATAAATGTTTAATCGAATGATCATAAAAAAACTCACTCTCCAGTTGACTATATATTTAAAGTTATTTAATTTAATATTAATCACATTTTCTTATTTGTTCGATTCTCAGCTTTATTATGCTCTAACTCTAATATTCTAATTTATATAAAATGTTTTAATTATGACAAATTTAAAATCAATTAAAATTAATTAAAAATATAAAAGTTATCTATGTAAAGATGAATCTCTTGAATTTGAAGAGATATTTATTTATGTGCGAAATATACTACAAATACACGCTTCAGCGACCAGATAGTTCTTTCTAGTTGAGCCTCATTCACCTTGCACATCATGAGTTTTTCAGATTTTGCAGCTGTCCATAGCACTTTCTCGAATCAAGTATCCAACTTCTCATTCTTAACCTTTCGAGATATGATGATCTGTCCTTTCAAGATTGTAGTGGCTTTCTTTCTTCGCATTATGAGCTCATTTTCTCTTCGCTTCTCTCAAGGAAGAGTGAAGTTGAGCTGATTTTCAGTCTTAATCTGAATCATGCATTCAACGCTGTGTACTCATTGGTTCCATTAATACTAGCTGGAATTATAATGAAAATTGAAATCTTAAATGACTAATCACTCTAACCTAATAAATTAATTAAGAATTAGCAAACTTAAATTAAGACGAGTCTGAAATCAATTAAGCTTAGAGTAACACTTAATCTTTAGTAGAGAAATTATTTAAGATGATAATTAAGACAGTTTGCATTAAAACATTAAGTGTTTTAAGAATTCTTAATTAATTTATTAGGTTAGAGTGATTAGTCATTTAAGATTTCAATTTTCATTATAATTCCAGCTAGTATTAATGGAACCAATGAGTACACAGCGTTGAATGCATGATTCAGATTAAGACTGAAAATCAGCTCAACTTCACTCTTCCTTGACAGAAGCGAAGAGAAAATGAGCTCATTATGCGAAGAAAGAAAGCCACTACAATCTTGAAAGGACAGATCATCATATCTCGAAAGGTTAAGAATGAGAAGTTGGATACTTGATTCGAGAAAGTGCTATGGACAGCTGCAAAATCTGAAAAACTCATGATGTGCAAGGTGAATGAGGCTCAACTAGAAAGAACTATCTGGTCGCTGAAGCGTGTATTTGTAGTATATTTCGCACATAAATAAATATCTCTTCAAATTCAAGAGATTCATCTTTACATTTTAATTATGAAAAATATTTTAAAAAAGACCTGAATTTATTTTTTTTAAATATAAGAATTACTTTAGTTCTAAAATATCACCCAATCACAGCCAGCTTAAATAATGTTAAATCTTCTAACATTACATCATGATTATGTTTGTATACTTTCTGTTTTTTCCAAATAAATATAAACTTGGATGGATTAATTCATGGCTAAGAAATGGCATCCTTCCTTTTCTTCTAATAACCATCATCATCTATTTCACTTTTCTAAATTGTTTCTTTTTAAACATCAGTCCTAATTTTAACCATATCTCCAAGAATTAAAACTCAGTCTATTCTTAATATCAGAACTTGAGCTATTTAAAAAGTTGAGATTTGTAAAATAAAAAACTTTAATTAAGGAAAATTTTCGTTATTGTGATATCAAGCAATCAGATAAATTTATTAAAATTTAACCTTTGGTTGAAGTAATGGCCTATGGAGTGTCAAAGTTTTTAAGCTTTAAGTTTGCTTTTGTATAATTGTTGTTGCGAGTAGTTTCCCTGACTTATTTGATTTATTTATCGTTTCCAACGTAATTAAAAGCTTAACTGACACTAAGGAGTACTAGTTAAAGTTTGAAATTTCAAGCAATTTCGACTTATTAATATATTGAAACACTTAGAAAAAAACTGTCCCAAACAAGACCCAATTAAATGCTTTAATTATCATATAGCCTCATAGTGGCTATGATTTATTTTAGATTTAATTATTCATTTAATAAAATATATATAATCCTATTCTTTCTATTTATAAATAAAATCATTGCTTTTTATTTTATAACACACTCTCATCATAAAAATATTAGTGGCAGTATAACCCAGTATTAGACTCAGAGACACAAGTTAATTTTGGTCGCAATCCTCACCATATGCAAAGTTGTAAAACAATAAGCAAGTCCACTTTAATCCAAAGCTAAGATTTAGAAAAGCAGAAGTCTTTTAAGATGAGAGCTTTACTTACTTTTAGATAAAACAAGATTGCACAATAGTGGAGGTTATTTCAGTATTTGTAATGTTTTATTAAATTTTCAATTTTTTTGAGTGTTCTATTCTCAAGAAAACAGTTTATTTTAATATCTTATTAGTTATGTCAAAATTATATTTCTCAAATTTATGATTAATATTCAGAATTGAAAAACTTTGCTATTAAATCTTTATTTAATAAGAATAATTATATAATTTCTAAACAAAATCTAATAAAGATTAGTTATTATTATAATTTACTTGATTAAAATATTGGAACTGAGTGGAAGGAATTTAATAAATCTGCAATAAGCCAGTTCAATTCATCTTAATAGAGCCAAATTTAGAAAAATCAAAAAGACTATGAACAAATTTATAAGCTTACTATTTTATAATAAATTATTAAGTTATTGTACTAATTCACTCTCTTAATCTGCTGGTTAACTCAGTTTCGCGCAAAACCAATCCCAACTTTACTATCCAGCCTCACTCAGAAGCGAGGACTTGCTTCAAATAATAATAAATTATTAATTTAAACACCTATCTTACCATTTTAATAATTAGATAAATTTATTTATGAATAATGAAAATAGTTTACATTGCTTTTTTATATTTTTTGAAATAAAAATAATATCAAGGGTATTTCATAAAAATAGTAAATAGTTTCAATAAACTAATCTTGTCAGACCTAGTATAAATGTTAGATAGAGAAAAAAATATTAATATCTTTTATTATAGGAAAAGAGTTTAATAAATTGCAAACACATGAATTTATTGAAATTACATTTGAATTATATCTTTTATCTTTTTAAAATTTGTGTTAAAAATTAATTTAAAATATTTGTTAAAAAAATGATTTATGAGATTGAGAATGATAATTTGAGAGGTTAACTTAAATAAATAAATATTCTATTTAAATACATCTGTGTTTTATTTGTGCTGAGATTTTAAATCCTCCATAATTTCTATATCTTTAATAATTTGGCTTTATATATAAATTAGAGAGATATTTTATTAGTGTTTTATAATGAGCGAGGTTTTTAAATATTCCCTCCTGTCCTATTAGATAAAGACATACAGTTTATAAAGCTGCAGATCTTTTTGTTGTGACACAGTAATCTCTTACCATTTTACTGTTGTTTGCGATAAGATCACTTAAGATAATCACATGAAGTCTTACTCATTGTCACTCACAGCACAGGGAAAAGAGCAAATCCTTCAGTTCATACCTTCCTGACTTGGGGGCGTGGTCTGTCTGTCACTAGGGAGCCTTGGTTATCTAGGTGTAATATGAAGCAGTAATGGAACTCATGATTTTCTCATCGGAGGTAAGTATTTATCAGTAATTCCCTTGTCCTTAGTCCTGTAGTCCTTATCAACTATCTCATCTCCATACCAATTCATCACTGAATGTTCACCATGTCTCTCTCTTCTCCTCCATTTGTCACGAAGTCCAGCTGATTCTGTTAGGTAGAAACTATTTGAAAAATGATTCTAATATCATAATTTGTCTAAATCAATCCATTATCCCATATATTTGTAAGCTATAAAATTAATAAATTACGCTTTATAATTTAATTAATTTCAAACTTATTTAAATATAAAGATTATTAGGTTTCTTGAATTAAAATATAAGTTTTATTAAAACTAATAAATTTGGTTAATGATTTAATGCTTTAGCCTTAGTTTTTGGCTTTAATGAATGGTGTTGATCCCTTAATGAGGCTGGGGGACATTAGAAGGATGAAGTCTTAAGAGCATTTATTTAATAATATTTACATCTATATAAATCTTTCACATTTAAGAAACAAATTTTTAAATATAATAAAATATTGATTTATAATATTTCTTATAAATCACTCCCATTTATTTTACCAAGATAGAAATTATATTTGATAGATTTAGTCATCATCTTTTTAATTGAATTTATTTATAATTAAATGAATTGTATTGTGTTGATCAAATGAAAGAACAAATAAATTGTAATATTTTTAATAAAATGAAATAATTCTTAACAAAACAACCGAAGCATTATTAAATATAACTTCAATATAAAGAGAATAGGAATTTATTGAATTATATTATTCTAATACTTTCTGTATTAATATTTAAAATTTCTCATATGACCCCTTGTTAAATATGGAATTTCATATTCCCTTCTGGATGATATCAGATGCTTCACAGGTACTATCTCTCCATTTTCGTGTAAGCAGGAATCCAATGCCTATAGAGGCAAAGGATGAAAGAGTAATCACTTACTGCTCTGAGCTATAGTTAAGAATCTTTGCTATTAAAATCTTTATTGACTGAGGGTATGAACTGCCGGTCACTTGTGTTGTCAAGCTTGATGCTCATTGGACTGGCCATATTGAGAGAACTCTTTGCCTCGAACCAACTTCATTAGAAAGTTCATAATCCTCTCCAAATTATATTTAATAACTTTTTAATCAGTAAAATTAAATAGTAATTCTATATTACATTGTTAATAGCTATATTTTTAAAGCAAAATCGATAGGAAAATTAAATGTGTTGCTCATTTAAGTTTATACCAATTAATACTTATTGTTGAGGATTAATTTAAAGCATAATATGCTATTATAATTATTTTGAAATGATAATTATATATTAATATATTCATTTATTTTTTAACATCGAAAGTAAGTGTAAAATTTACGTAGAGTGTTCTGAAATAACAAATCATAGGTCATAGCATTTTTATACATTAAAAGTAATAAAGAATAATCTCCTTATTTAATTGCTTGAAAATAGTAATAATAAATTATGGAAATTATTATCTTCTTAGGCAAATCTGATTTAAAGCTATGACATTCGAAAAGATCAAATGAGAATCAATGTGAAAGCAATAACATCGATCATTCTCATCTAGTCAAATAGATTTAAAATCCAGTGAGTCAGGTGAGGCACCAGCAGGAAATGGAAAGGAAATTTTTAAAGATCTTGATAGCTATCTTTACTATTTCGATAATAATTAATCTTGTTGCTTTTGAGGCTCTCAATAGTTACAAGCTCCATTTCTTATCCAATATTGATATTAATAAATAACAAAAGTCCTCTCACTGCTACAAGACTTCCTAAAAAATAATGATTTAATCTTTATCAAGATTGTTTTATAATTTTCATTTTTAAATCCAGCGAACATTGCTAATTGATTTTAAATTTCCTTAATTATAGGAAAAGAAGTCAAAGTAATTGCCCTAGAGTAAAATAAGTAAATTTAGAATCCCAAACTAATTTCAATTGCTTGTCTTAGCATAATCACTCGACTCACTCAAGGTATTAGTTTAATCAGTAATATATATCTATTATGATGCAAATGACTAACCGAATTCAAAAATAGAAATAACTACATAAACTAATATACTTAGTAGTACAAGCAATTAAAATCAATATTTTAAAGATTAAATAAAAAATAACACACTAATATGACTCAAGATATTAAAACTAACTCTAACATCAATGACTCATATGACTCAATAACCTAATTAATTACAGCAAACAAGACTAACTCACTTAAATCTGCAAAATTACTATGAAACTAATAAATCTAAAATATTAATTAGAGATGACTTAACAAGATGATAAAAAAGTAACTCGGCAAGGAAAGTATCAAAATTTTAAGGAACTTATATTGAACTTGCGATATTAAAATCTGCAAGTAAGCTTAGATGCCCCTGTTACTTCAATTACAAGCGGATATCTCAGCTCATAGTAATTAGGAAAGTTGAAGTAAAAAAGATTTGCACTTATTCATTAATTTTAGCTTAAAGAGATGCAACGAAATGGAAAACGATTTGCATTTACTCCAATTTTTGAATTTTTCTTAAATTTCAGAAAATAGGTGATTCATTCTAAACTTGTGGGTGTAAGATAAAGACCTTCTGCAGAATTAAAACTTCATAATTCTTCTTGTTAAGTATTAACTACTGAAGCTTAGAGACGACATTTTTACACTTCATATCAATAGAGCATGTATCAAAGAACTTATCTTTAATGAAATTGAGTCTAAGTTTATTTCAAAGAACCCTATAAACTTCTTTTGGCCTAGCCTCTTCAAGACACCCACGAATTGCCCTTAGAAATCTAAAAAATTTAAAGAGATTCTTAATGAATTCAATTCAAAAATCTAATCGCTCTCAGACATATCCGCTATTTTCGATAAGCGACTTTAGCATCTGAGAGACTTACTACTCTCTCATAAACAACAAAGGCGAAAAAAGCTTCCAATCAAGAGATATCTTTTATGGATTTCTAAGAACAAGATATTGATACTTTTATCGAGGGGTTAACAAAACTTGGTGAAGGAATCATCAAGCGAATTTCATAGAACTTCTCAACTAAGTCGGATGAATTCTAGAATAGAGAAGAAAACATAATCATATTCAAAGATGACATAAAAGATTTTGAAATAAGAAAGATAAATAGAATTGAAATAATTAATGCAAAATTATCGGAGAAACTTTAAAATATTTGTGATGATAAAAACTCAGTTAATACCAAGCAACTATTTCTGCTATAGTGCTTATTTGCTTAAGCAGTACTATCCAGTGTCATCAATTCTCAGCATCTGGTAAAGCCTGAATTATTAGAATGACAGCTGAGTACTGGAAGCAGAGAGGAAAGAAAGTCCTCATCTTAGTACTCAATTATATCTTTAAAACTTGAGCTCAACTATGAATACTTTTTCGTAGAATAATTTTAAGTTAAGATAAAAAAGAACAATTTGCTGATTGAAGAACATTCATAAATTTGTAATAGTTGATGAGTGTGACTAGATACTCACAACTCACTCTTTAAAATTCAATTAAGGAAAAGTGATTTGAATATGGGACTTTACTCTCAATTAATATTTTTTATTCTGTGTTCTTTGCCAAAGATAAATTTAATGAATCATTAAAAATTGTCTTGGATAAACTAAAATTATAACCTTCAAAATGAAAAAGAATTTGTTTCGGGATTTAGTAAGACCTTAGAGGAGACATCGAAATCTTCAAAAAGCAATAAGAGCGAATCGAAGATAATATCCAGAAGAATGGAAGGAATGCAAAGCAAACTCTTATTATTATCTTTTACGAGAAGAACCATCATGATAAATATATAAAAAATATTAGTTAGATAGTAGTGCCCGACTCCAAGAGAGAAGTTGCGAATAAAACTTAAATTAAATATTGTAATCACTCTCGTGATTACTGCTCAGCCCTAAAGAATGCTATGGTTACAACAACACAAGATTCATATTAGAGGCCAAGGTGATAATATGTTTTCACATAAACTATTAGAGTCAATACTAGTAGATGAGAGGCAGGAGCTCCAGGAAGAGAAGCATCCTCCAATCAATGTTTATTGCAGTGAGCAGCTACTCGAGGAACAGGATCATAAAAATGAAGAAATTCTCAATATAGTCACTATTAAATGTAGAGAAAATACCTGAAGTAGTTTACAAAAAGAGATAAGCAAAGATACTTGTCAAGGCATACCAGCTTTCTGTAGAAAATAAGGATGAAATAATATCACTCATGTGCTTAGCGAAAAAGATTTTACAAACTTTTTGTGAGGACTTCCTTCCCATCTTTGCTTAGTCATTAAAAGGATACCAAATTATAATTAGTTCTCATAGAAAAATTTTCAACTTTATTTACTGACACAAATTACGTAAGCTTATATAATTTGTGTTATAATATAAAAATTAAAGTATAAATGAATTTTTTTATGAAATCATTAAAAATACTAATTGAATAGGAGATGAAAGAAGATAAATGAAAATATAATTAAAAAGCAAAGATTGATTCATAAAAATGAGGCAAATAAGAAAATATCTTGAATTCTATCACTTCCATAGTATATAATTTAATTAAAATTGTTGATTGATTAAAATAATAAAAGGAGAATTGCGGCTTCGTGTCAATTGAAATAGCAGATTCACCCCTGATCTGCAGCTTATTCAATAGCTTATAAAAAGTATTATAAGTTTCTTCTTTCATCATCTTAACAGCACCCCTCAGTTACGAGATATGATATGCACAATCTCATTAATTCAATAAATAAGGTCATGTAATTATTGTGTCGCTTTTAACTCTGTACTGAGCTCTCTCAGACAAAAGTTGCAAGGATATAAAGTTCTTAAAATTATATGCTGAATCGTATGGTGTAATCATAATTCAAATTATGCACACTCAACTACCTCTGATTTTTCAATTTTAATGATGGCTGATTATGATTTTAAATTAAATAATCCGCTACGAAAAATCTCTGATTAACAAGTGCTGAGATAATTAAACCCATTATAATTGTTTCTTACCTTGCAGATGTCGCTTTATATATTAATTAGGGAGAAATTTGAATAGTCTTTTATAATACATAAGGTTATTAATTATGTCTACCTACCCTATTTGATCAGGATTTGCTTCTTATGGAGCTGCAGATCCTTTTTGCGATCCGGTGCTTTCTAGATATGTTGCTGCTGCCAGTACTTAGATCAATTCCTATAGCCGCAAGAGGACTTTGGCGTTGCCTCTCTCCTGGAATCCCTACCGTTCAAACCCTCCCTGACTGAGGGTTCGAGCTACCACTCAGGAACCTGAGGTACCAAGACTGATTGCCTAGTAGAAAGGTCTAAGAATGCTTGTTCTCTGGCTCTAGTAGTGGAATTCAGAAGTATTCATAGGAGGTAAGCCTGTATCAGTAATCGCATTGACCTCTAGTTCGGTAGTCCTGGCTAACATTCGACCTTCCAAGCCATCTTGTCGCTGGATGTCCTCCTGATGTCCGCTAGTTTTCGGCCAGCTGGAGTCCAGCCACATCTCCTAGGGAATAAGAATTTCCTAATTTAATTTCCAATAAATTCTCATCTATAATTAATGTCAAAGCAACTGGATGAAGGATCATCTTATCAAAATTGTAATCAATTGTTTTTAATGGATATTAATTCTAATTGAGCTCATCAGAATAAAAGTTAAGAAAAATTAAATATTTAAAAATATATTTTGCTTTTAGAAGTTAAATTTCTTTAATTATGAAGATGCTCACATAGAATAATTTTACTTAAATAGAGATTGAGTACATAGCACGGCTGTTTTTTTTTTATTATAAATAAGATAGTTACATTTCTAATTTAATTTAAAGGGTTTCCTATTATTTGGCTGTGTCTAGATTATCTTTTAAATTATATTTATTTATCAAGAAGAATTTATTTCTCAAGATTAAATTATAAATATTAACAATTTTGTGTCGAAATCTTATTAAAATTATCAAAGAAAGATATAAAAAGTTCTATCAAGGAATTATTTTTAGTTTATGACAGTTAAAAATTTAAAGAGACTTATAATCTTTATTCATATGCTTAAAATAAAAAAATTTATCCAAGGTTTTGCTTGCTTTTGGCTACTGCCATATTTGGATGGATTATAAATTGCAATATTTAATTTGAATAGCAATCTCTGTATGCATTATATTTATAAACATATCTTCAAACTTACCCTTAAATATAAGATTTGGATTCCCCTTAGATTTAATTACTCTCTTAATATTATCAATGCTGTTTTAAAGCAAGTAAAAAAAGAAGTAGCTAATTAATATAAATTATATAAATTTCATTATAAGTATCTAAATACAAGAGCAGCGTTATTATTTATAGAATAATATTAAAATTAGAATAATTAATATGAAAAGAGCAAGTACAGGTTTTGGAAAATGAATTCAGAAAAAATCCAAACTGGTCCAGAGATCACGCTAAGAGACTCGCTATGCAGTTAAATTAATTTACTTTTATTTCATAAAGCATAATATAATTCTTTTTAATGTAGATTCTAATCTTCATTAGTTAAAATTATACTGATTTATAAATTTTATAATTGGAGATTTAAGATAAAATAAATTAATAAATAAAATAAACAAAATTATAAATTTATTTTTTCTAATTAAATCCCTCATAATAGTAAGAATATAATTATAAGGTTCATAATATAGCTGAGAATTGAATAAAATGATTTAAGTAAAAAGAGGGAAATTTAATTAAAATTGGTGATTGATTCAAATAATAAATGGAAAGTTTCAACTGTTGAAATTTGAGATTAATCCCCTGAACTGTAGCTTGTTCGATAGCTTTTAAAAAATTAAAATGAGTTTCTTCTTTAATCATCGCCATAGCATTTCTCAGCAGCGAGATATGATGTGAAATTCCGATACTTCAATTATCTACCTTGTAGAAACTTGCTTCGCTTATATCTCCTTACTGAGCGTTCCAACACAAAAGTTATAAGGATGAATAGTTCTAAGAATTTTATGCAGAATCGAATGGTCAACAACTACAACTAGCTCAAGCTCAAAAACTTGAAGGTGATCATAAAGAAGGCAATTTTTCAGAGTAAGAAAGCTATCCATCCAGATCAACAGAGACTCATCTGCGATAGGAAGCTCATAGAGCTTCAATTGTATGCTTAGATTTGCATACTTTTGAACAATATCCAGAACAGGATCTTCAACAAGAGCAATAAGAACTCTCACCTATTACAACATCCAGAAGGAGTCTACCCTAACCCCCAACAGACAACTACTCAAAGAGTAAACACAAAAATTAAAACTAAGCCTAAGGTGGTGTTCTTCATAGTCTTGACGCTGATCTGGTAGGTGCTGGCTACCCCATTAAATTTAAAAACATAATGCATAAAATTATAAAGAATCTAATATATATATCACTTCTCCCTTGAACTCTATCTTCATTAACTTCTGACTATCAACTATTCATACTCACCCTATAAATCCATTTTAATTTAATATATAATATGATTCTATTTTCAATTAAATTCTCATCTATAAAAAAAAATATTATAATATCGAACAGTTAAAGTTTGAAGTTTTTACTGATATTATTACTATTCGATTTAGCATGAAATTGTAAGCAACTTTAATCCTTGCTACTTCTTCATAGGAGGTGTGTGTAGATAGTTACCTCGGTCATAAGTTTGTGAACATGGTTTTTTATTAGTTCAGAGAAAAAGTCATCAAGAGCTCTTATCGTAATGGCAGCAGAACACACTCCTACTAAAATTATATGAGCTATCATGCAAGCGCCATATTGGGCTACCTACTTCACTAATTAACGGCCAACATTTTACAACTCTTCATTAATTATTTTAATTTAATTCTTATCTTTAAATTTAACTATATTTATAATGTTATTTTTAATTTCTTAGAAGAAGGATTGATATAACTAAATAATATAATTAAAAAAATCACTAAACAGTAAAGATGGCAGAAGACAATAAAGATTCTCTGAAATGATATTTGGCAACAACAATGACTTCCAGACCTTAGAAGAACTGGGTGGCACAAAAGGTAGAGAGTTAAATCCTCCATGGAGACTCCCAAACACTCTGAAAGAGAGCCAGTTAATGCAAACTACATCTTCGAGAAGGGAAGGTAAGATAAAAGCTAAAGTGGAGTTCTCCCCTCGCCTTCTAATGAGAGGCAGTGTTTTTCCTAGCATAGACAAGGATTATTGATATGAGATTGAAGCAGATCAAGTAACTTCAGTCGAGTCTCAGTAAAAGATTTCTTTGTCAGTGAGTCTTCTGTATTAGTAAGCCAGATCAAGATATGAGAGGAAACTGGAAGTCTTCCTTGTTGAGTAGTAAGAACTATATATAATAGAGGTTGAATACTGTTATAAGTTTGACCAAAAGCAATCTAATTCTTTCATAAATATGAATAAAGAGTTGACAGTAATTAACTTATTTCAAATAGAAAATATATTTAAATTTTCTAAATTCAAATTTATAATGGAAAAATGGGGATCCAAAAGACTCTCTCTCCCTACATGAAAGTTACATTTTAAAAGTATTAATAACACGTGAACCATTGAGCGGATTATCTTCTTATTAATATTTTTGATGTGTTTAGTACTAAATATTTTTATCCATTAAATACATTCTTTATATTATTAAATTAGAAATTAAGTGAATATGTGGCAACTAATATTGTAGTTTGCATAGAAGACGCAAGTCACTGAAGACTCTAACTTTCTAATTTAGTAATGCAAGCTCCAAAATAAATTAAAGGATGAAAGACATGTAGGTTTCTACAATTGACACAGGTAGAGCACTATGCAAGAGATTCTCCAGACTCAGTGAGAGGGCTCAAGCAAGGATTGACTATTAACAGCTAATAGGTAAGAAGGAGACCAATCATGCCTGCACCTTGTGCGTCTCAATTTAACTATATTAAACGATGGAAGATTGCGGCTTTGAACCTCCTGACATCTGATTCTTAGTCAGAACGTCGGAGGGAAGGGCAGGTACAGCTCTAATGCCATATGATTTACCTCAGAGACATAAGTCAGAGTTTGGGTACTAAATAGAGTGGATCTTCAAGTACACTCTTTTGCGTAATTGCGGGTTAGCTCGCGACTTCAAGGTTAAACCCTATATGCAAAATACTAACAACCTTATAAAAATAGCTCACCTCAGCTAATTAGCATTACATAATTTTTTTTAAGATAAGTGTTTTATACTTGAACTAGTCAACTGTAAGTAACTTTTCTTTGGTTTAGAGAGACTATTAAATGATATTCTACTTTTGTTTAGGACACAGAGTAGGTCTAGAGTGAAATGCTCTTAATTTCCGCTAATTTAACATTAGAAATCCTTTAGATTTAGATGAACTTTAGTTTAAGAGATGACAAGTAAACAAAAAGAAATAAGATTTTAGAAACAAATAAATAGTAACAAATTTCTGAGATGTAGTGCAAGGTCCAAGGCCAGAGACATGCTTAATATATTAAGTTACAAATAGAGTTCCAATTAAAAAATGAGTATATTTATTTTCAACTTAATCGTATTTATCCCATATTTAAATTTTTATTCTCCCTATATTATTCAAATTCTTCTCCTATTTGTTAGATTTATGAAATTTATAGATATTAAAGAAAAAAAAGTTTGTGCAATTTTAATTTTTATTATGGGATGAATACGAATACAGAATCGGAGGTAAGAGATATTTGAGATAAATTAATTAGTAGACTTTGATTTAAGACCAGATGTTCAGATGGTTAACGTCTAGATAAGTTTCTTTTTATTCCAAGGTTAGAATCCTACAGATAAAACTTTTTAAAAAAATTTTTCCTGACATATATTTCTAGCAGCAGTAGCAATAACAACAGTAATAGAAACAGTAGTAATAGTAACAATAATAAGAGAATGTAATGGATGAAAACGAGTAAATTTAATTAGCGGAAGAATAGTTTGAAAAGAGGAAAAGTTGGAAAATAAATTAGAGATGTTTCAAAAAGTGAAAATAAAAGCTGATACAGTAAGGCTCAAAAGTACGCAATTAAAGATCAAGGCAGTTATTAATCTAGAGATGTTTTTAATTTATTCCCTAATGCTTAAACTTATACATCTCTTTTTTTATTTCTCTAATCCATTCATATTAAACCTATAATTTATTCTTTAAAATAAATAAATAAGCTTGTAAATTTATGCAGCTGGGACTCAAGCATACTCAAGTTTACAAATGGAACTGGGACAGAAAGAAATAAGCAAAAGCTTTCAACTAGCAGCAATCATAATTTTAAAAGTATTTGCTCTATTTTTTTATATTTAAAAAATGTTTTTAAAATTTCAAATTATAAACTTAAATAAAAAAATAGGTCTTTATAAATATATATTAACAAAACTATTTATTTAATAACACCATAATTCTCGAGATTTCTTTTTCAAAACTATATCTAAAAAAATTGAACCTTTATTTATAAACTTTAAGATTGAAATTAAAAGAAACTTTACCTAATATACCTCAAACAACAAAAGTAAGAGGCAAACTGATATATATTTGAATTAAAAATGCTAAAAATGCTGATAAAATTCAGTTATATTTCTTCAAACAACACTGAAATTAAAATTATTTTTACGAAACTGAGTGTAGGACACTTACTTTCATTAAGAAAGAAAAAGATGTATTTAAATTTTAAATATAAGGTAGTTACGTTTGCACGCTAAGAGGCAAGATTTCTCAAAATTAAATCCAAATTTTCAATATGAGAAACAGTAGAATATTTATTAACTTAAAACATTATGATAGATTAAATAGTTATGGAAGAGTGGATGAAAGTTGATGGTGAAATGATTGGGAGTAGTCTAAAACTCCATGAACTCTAGCAATAAATGGCAGGTATGCCTTTTTTATTTGATCATATTTCTGAGCATTTATAATAAATTTAGCTCTCATTTTATTTGTGCGAGCATGTAATTATAGGCTAATGAAGAGGCTTTAATAAATGAAGAAGGAAGTTCTTCTCGAAAATATATCACACATTTTTCTTAGAAAAAGAGAACTATTTGAAGAGGCTGTGCGCTAGTGATAAATTTGGCAATATTTAAATTCTAAGGATTGAAAGCTCTCAATCGCCTATCAAAATTACTATTTAGATGAGGGAGAATAAATTCAAGCAATCTCAGAGCAATAAAAAATAATTAAGCCCTAAATATAAATTTTCCGAAAATAACTAAGAATCAAGCTGGTTATAAAAGAGAATACGAGTTAGTCTAGCAACTTTCAAAATATTAAAATATATATAATTATTAAATATGAAAGAGAAAGAAATAGATAATAACTGGGGAAATAAATACACTAAGGACTCCAGAAATATTCTTACAGCAAACCTAAATAAGTAAAGTTTTTGGGGGGGGGCCTTTCCTCGTCATCCACTTTTTTTCATGAAAATACGAAAAATCACTATCTGGCCTAAAATCATCTAAAATACCGATTCTTTTATCCAAATTCAAATCCAGAAGGCCCATCTTGGTCTTATTTTTTAATTTAACAAATGAGCTAAAATTTTTCGAAACATAAGTATAAAAAATTATTTTTTAAGGCTACTTGATGTTATAATTAATTTTATATTTTTTTTATTTATTAAATAAGACGATCTACTTTCAATAAATTAGTTATTAAATAAAGATAATGAATTTTTTTAAAAAAATTAATTTAGAGGGCAATCCTAGAAAAATTCAATAAACAATTTAAGAGCAAAGGCAATTATTTTCAATTATAAAATATTCAAAATAGAAGTAGAATAAAGAGGATTCCATTATTTATCATCCATACAAAGGAACAAAATTATTTAAATAAATATAAATAGACTGAGTTATTAATTTTAAGATTTTTTTTAATTTAATGAGAGCTCTAAATAATAAAGAGGACTCGAAGGCAATGATAATATTTATTAAGAGATCCATGAATTAATTATGACATAAAATATCTTTTACTTATTCAAGCTTCGATTTTTTCTAGTTAAATTGCCATTTTTTGCAATTTAAATTTTTAAACATTAATTTTCAATGAAGCTATTCCCAAAAAAATTTAATTAAAAAATATGACCAAGATAGGTCCTCTGGATTTGAATTTGGACGAAAGAATCGGTTTTTTAGCTGATTTTAGGCCAGATAGTGATTTTTCGTATTTTCATGAAAAAAAGTGGATGACGAGGAAAGGCCCCCCCCAAAGTTTTAATTTTTTAATAAATAGTTTTTCCTTTTATTTAAAAATCATTTTACCATATTTAAATTTTTATTTAATAAAAATTTTTAAAATTTTCTAAAAATGAACAAAAACCCCTTTTAAGCTTTTTTTCATGAACTTAATTAATCGATAACCCAATTTATTCACTATCTTTGATAAAAGTCTTCAATTAAAAGAGTAAGTAAGTCTTCTAGAGATTCATCCATATAGCCTTTTTATAATTAGGGGTTGAGTGACAAAGAGGGGGAATAAAATTATGAGAAGTAGATAGTGATAGTTATAGTAACAAAAGGTTAAAATAGAATGAGATAAAAGAAACATCACTTTAAAATATGACTCATTACAAATCATTAATTGTATTTGTTTAAATTTGAATTAGATACACATAATAAACTAATCGTATTCTATCTAAAATAATCTTCGATTTAAATAAATAATCGATTTTTCATATTATTTTCCAGGAGATAATTACACCCTTGTGAGAGTCCGTACATTTTTTAAATTTCTTCATTTGTTTCTCTATTTTATGTTTAAAGTATTTTATTATTTTTATTTTATATAATTAATTTTTAAAAAATTCCTAATTGAAAAAATAAAAAAAATTTATTAAATTTGTATTATATTTCTTTATTATTTTGGTAAAATAAAATTGTTAATATTTTAGGATCATTGCTCTAAGAATAGTAAGACCATTTGTTCAAGATCACGAAAATTGACAAATCATATTTAAATTTATTATTTTAATTTATCTGAATTAAATTATTTGAAATATGATATTTGAAATAAACTTTATAATTTTGAGTAAATTATTTATTATATTTTTATGGAATTAAACTTTAAAATCAGAGTCTGAAGATGAGCTATCAGAGCAAATAAGTAATAATTAGAAACATAATTTATATCAAAACTAGTCAGGAGAGCTACCATCCTGCTTCGCTGACAATAATATTAAGATTTGACCATTTTACTTAGCCATTCAATAGAATTAAAAATATTCTCATTCTATATTAAATTAATGAAAATTAAGGGAATCATCGCGCAATCAACATTAATATCCCATCAATTAAAACTTATAATCTAAAAAATATTATTTTTTTTTAAAAAAATTACTATTATAAAAATATATTAAACTTATTGCTAGCTTTTAAAATAAGAAAATAATAAATATTAATTATTAAAGATTTTAAAAATGTAGGGCAATTTTAATCAATCTTAAGAAGATCTTTTGTAATACAAAAATTTTTTAGATAAAAAATCTGATAAAATATTTTCGCTCAGGTAGCAGAGATGAATAACAGAGATGAATAAGCATGAATTTATTAGAGATACAGGATATTCTATAAGGCAAAGTAATTATCTTTTTAATTTTTAAACTAAATATTTTCATGTTTTCGATGACAAAGCTGATAAAGGAAGCGCAGAAATGTTTTCGCTTAGATGCATGCAATATATTGAAGATCTAATGTCTTTTAATGCTTATTCTCCACTCAAAGACAAGATATATAATATTAAATTGTGAGTCTTAAATCTAATATTTTATTAAAAAGTAATCTCCAACTAGGAGATAATTCATTTCTATACCATTTCTTGCACATTAAGAAGAAAAACAAAACCTTCAATATCATTAATTTTATATCATTATAATAATTTTGTGTTGTCTACTTTAAGTCTTCAAGTAATCCAAATAATCATCTCTAAAATGTCGCAAAATCCACCATTTCATTTACTAAAATATATTTAATCGTTTTACATTAGAAGTCAAATTGCTTTAGATAGAGGGAAGTTACTAATATTTAAAAAAGAAATTAAAATCATTTCTTTCTTTTATATGAAATCTTGCCAACACGGAATTTTAAAATTTAACTTCTTTTAATTAATTTGAATTAGAAATGTTTTTTCATATATTCCTCATTTAACTGCCTTCTCATTTCTATTCTGAATATCTCGAATCAGTAAGCTAGATTGTATGTTTTCTTGCTATTATTGTCTTAGCTACCTCTCTTCTTTTCAAACTCCCGGAACCAACTTCTAAGTCTCCACTAAAGAAATAAGTGGCAGTTGTGTTATTTTTTTTCCGGGACTACAATATTTTCCGACATTCTTTATTATATTTTCTTCTCTTATTAATTTTCTTTATAACTTTAAACTGTCATCGTGTTAAAAAACCTATTCCTATTAGCTTTGATTAAAAGGAGTCGATTTATTATAGAAGGAATTTTAATTAAAATCGGTGATTGGTTAAAATAATAAATGGAGAGTTGCAAAATGGTGACAGTTGAAATCACAGATTCACCCCCTAATCTGCAGCTTGTTCGATAGCTTATCAAAAATTAATATGAGTTTCTTCTTTAATCATCTTCGTAGCACCTCTTAGCAGCGAGATATGACTCGCGCACTCTTCTTCTTCATCATCTTCATTTTCATCTAAACTTGTGTCGCTTATAACTCTTTACTGAGCACTCCCTCACAAATAGTTGCATGGATAAAAATTGTCTAAAATTGATGCTGAATCGAATGGTCTAATTATTATTTAAATCGTGAGCATTCAACTTGCCATGATTATTCCATTATTATTAAATATCTAATTTAATTCTCTTTTTATTAAATTCTCAAGCTATATTCTTTCTCTTTCTTATTAACATTTATAATCTGTCTTTAATTTCGTAATCATCTTCAAATAACTATTAAAAATAACTTTTATATTAGAGAGATGTGATAAGAAAGGCAATTCAAAATACTCAGATTACTAATCAATTTAAAATGAGTGAAGCGTTGAAGAGATTGCCCATCCACTAAAGAACACAAACTCCAATCAAAGATAGCTTATTATACATTAGCTACACGATAATCAGCAAGCTAACTGGTTTAAATACGATAATCCTAAAAATCTTTTTCAAGATGCACTAGCATAAAACATCAATGTTTCTTAACGACAAACATTATTAAATTGCAAGACATAATTTTTAACTTAATAAATAGAATTTATGATTTCATAAAAGACATTGATTTAATAGACTGGCAAGAGTCTTCAGAGAGGCGCATCATGTTCCATCGTAAATATCCATATAAGTTTATCTTCCCTTCCTATCTAGGAGCACTCTATTTCAAGAATAACATAAAGAGAAAGACTTTTGGCACTATTAAATATCAAACACCGAAGTAGAAAGAGAAACTCTCAATACTAGAGCAATATATGTTACAGGCAATTCAATTATCTATTGACAGCACAGTGAATAGGTTTTCCTTGATGAACCTATGTTAACTTTATCATCAAAATTCAAGCTTGACTATAGCAATATATAAATTTTAATATAGATATCTAAGACATTCTATAAAATTAAGAGAGTGTTACAAAGATTTGTAGAATTTCTTTCTCGCGAGGTATTGAACTTTATTAAATCCATGAAAAATCAATAGACACTGATAATTATTTATGACTAAATTCTCTGTATCAAGAACATCTTAAAATATAAAAAAACATAGCAATATTTATAGTTAGGTTGATGCTTTTGTTATTGTGTTAGTATCTACCGCCCATTGAGGAAATCAATAGAGACTATTAAAAAAAATCTCAAGAGTGAAAAAAAACTCATTATGATGTCAGATATGAAAATGATTAAGGTGTCTAAGTAAGATAAGTTGTCAATGAAATGGATGAAAAGAAGAAGCCCATAGACAGGACTTACTTCTTCAATGTTGTCAATACTCTATAGGCAGACTCAGATAGCCAAAGCCAAAAAAGAAAAGAGAGACATCGCAAGCAATAAAAAAGTAAAGAATGACTTCAGTTTAATTTCAGACTAATGGCTAGCTTAGTTAACAAGTCATCCTTTCATTTCACGTAAGCATATCAATCACCCTTAAAGGTCTGTAAAAAATGGAGAAATCTGCAACTGATGAATTAGTCAGCAAAAATTTCAATTCTAAAAGGCAGAAACCAACACCTACCGTTACAACATTGAAAATGTTAAAAACAAATGATTAACCTGGATCTGCTTTAAAATAAATAATTAATTTTAATTAATTAGTTAGTTATTTAATCCTTAGCTCATAATAACTCCCAAGATTTTTACTTTAAAGGGATAGCACAGACTATATAAAAACTTCGTTTTAATATTTGATAAAGTTAATTAGTTCATTAAAAAATTAAACCTAACTTTTTCATCTTATTCAGATATAACTCTTTAGACTTCTGAATTAGTTTTCTTGGGTTGATCTTTTCATTCATTGTGGATGCTTTCATCTTTAATCTCTTGTATTAGTTTTTCAAAAGCGAGAAAAAGTTGTCGATAGGATTATATTGAAGTGAATAATAATGCTTGAATATTAACTCAATCAAAAGTTCATTGCTAAGAGAATTAAACCCGCAGCTGTGATGACCTCTTATAATTGATACAAATTTCTGTGAAATATTGGTAGAGGAAACGCTTAGATCTAATTTTCAAACAAGCCAGAAGCACCCATCTAAAATAAAATTATTTTTTAAAATGATATAACCGGAGGTGAAAGAAGCTCAAAATATTGTAATTTTGAAAAGGTAAAAATATTATAACATAAAAATAAAGTCTAAAGGATTAAGGCCATATGGAAAATACTATTAGATCAAATGTTTTCTCTTCCCATATTTTAAACTATACCTTATAAATTATATTTAGGTATCTCCATAACAATAAAATAATTTAAAAGATTAGAATATCATTATTTATTTTCTATATTGAAAATGCGTTGGAAGAAATTCTGATTTTTGTATTTGCAGCTCCATCTATGAATACCTATTTTCTAATTAAAACATAATTTGTATATTAATTTTAAAGATCCCCAATTATCATAATGCACTCCGAGAGTGAAAGCCCAGGCAAGCATGTATCCTCAAATGATGAAGAAAGTAAAATTGATTTATTTCAACAGTCTCTCTTTAATCAGTTAAAAAAACTTAAAAGTCTAATCATCGAAAGCGAGATGCGAAATTCATCGCCAAGAAAAGTAAAGTCTAAATTAAAAAAAATTATATGATAAGACTCAGAGTCCTAAGACATACGAAGGAGGATCACTAAAGATTTAAAACTTAATTTCAAAGATATTACACCATCCTCAATTTTATAATGAACAATAAGAAATCAGAGACTACATAAGGATCAACAGGTAATGACTTTTATTCAAATCTAATTATGCTAAAATCAAAAAGTAATAAAATATTGATCTCTGAGAATTTTTCAATGTTCTCTATGAACACAAGGAGTCAAAATTAAAAATGATTAAATTGGGAAAATTTCCACTTAGCAATTCAAATCTTATTCGCTCTCAAGCCAAAGTTTATTGGCATGTACTAGAAAATTTCAATACATTCGATAAGAAATTCAGAATTCAAGTTTAAAAATAATTTATTAAGATCTTCGATCAAGACCATACATTGAAGAGGAGCAATTAATGATTGAACAAAAAGATTTAATTGAGTTATTTTCAAAAAGGGATTTAGAAAAAACTTAAAATATTTTAAACAGAATAAGTAATCAAAATTCATTTCAACGCATAAGTATTTCCAAATCTTATTTTAGAAGGAAGGACTCTATTTGAAACTCTTTATCAAACATCTAAATAATAAAAATTATATTCCTTCTCCTTGCTCCAGAAGAAATTTTAAATATGTAAAGATGAATTATTCTTTCTAAATTTAAGTATCTAAAAGACAAAAACCTTCCACTCTCACCTTCGATTTGTGGAAATTTAGTTCAGTAATATCAAAACAATAATAAAGAACTTTTAATCCGATAAGTTCAGCATTCTTTAACTACATTTGATAAACTTATTTTTTTCAAAATTAGAGATTAAAATAATATCTGATAATCCATTTAACTTTCTTTTCCCGCAACTATTGTAGGAATTTTATGAGATATAAGGCAAAGAAATTAGAGAAAATATTATTTTCTTTTGGGAAAACCTAAGCAACTAAAAACCCTTGCTTAATTATCAAAGATAACTTGAACTTAATTTATGAAAAAAGATCCTCTTTACCTTTATATACCGAATGATAAAATATAAGTTACCTTTACAAAGACGACATCTTGATTTGCAATAAATGATTAGCCTTGATGTGGAAGACATCGAAACTGTTTTTATATTAGATGAATAGCTTTGGTTTAAGATAATAACTAAACTACTATATAATAACTCTACTAAATCAATAAAAAAATATTTGAAAGTGAAATTAGAGAAGCACATGGAACCTTTGCTTAAATAGTTCAAATGCGTAAAAAAATATAAGTTTAATTCATAACTAAAATATCATTAAAATTTTAGTATTTTTGTGATGATTACAAACATATTTGTATGAAGCAAATGCTGCTGCTTGTGTCCTCTCATGTTAAAAAGATTAAGTGCAATGCCATTTGCCAACAGCATCAGGTAAAACATGGGTTGTTGGTCTCATCGCAGAATATTGGAGAAAACATGTCAAAAATTTAATGATAATAGTTCCTACTGAAATATTGAGAATTTAAACTCAGAGATTTCTAAGAACACGTAGACCAAATCTTTTATTTACAACTTTGCAAAAAGTACTATGCTTCAAGATAAAATTAAGAAAATAATGTTTATAATGTTTTCGTTTCTACTTATTAAAATCAATAAGTAAAATTGGATCGTAGTTGCAAAAAAGTAATTTTTCTTAATAATTCTGTGAGAAAAAAGTTCTAATCAATAAATATTCTAATTTGGTTGATTCTGATTAACTTTAATTTTAAAATTTTTTTTAATATATAATTTAGAATATTATTAAAACTTTTAATGTTTAATGATTTCTCTTGTAGAGATCTGTTATTACCAATGTGGTGCAATAATTGATAAAACTTAATTTTTTCCCTTTAATTAATATTTTAAAAATTATCACCCCTTACTTTTTTCTTAAAGCAAGAGAATATTCTACTAGATGATGATTTTTTACTTTATATTAAGCTTAATCTTAATTCTATAACCCACGATCCAATTCACTTATTTGATTTTAGGAGTATCCTTTTCACCGTCGCTCGTGAAAAGATGTTAGGAGATTGGGATTTCAGCATAACTTAAGTTTACATGTTCTGCGCAACTTAAGACTAAAGGAAATAAAGAGTTTTACAGAGAGTAGTAGTGAATCCTGAAGGACTTAAATTTTAAAGTGAACTTGAGATTTTCTCCGAAGTGAGATTGGATTTAAGTGTAAAATTTTTCCATTAAGTAATAATAAAGAGGAATAGGAATAGCTCACTATTCTAATCGAAATGTTGGGCCCAAACCTTCCTCTTATCATTTTTGTTTATAAGAGTGAAATAGAGATTATTCAATAATAATCTAAAAGATGTTGAGTAAAAAGTTTAAAATTAAGAAATAGCGTCGAATCTTTGATGAAATTCTAAAATGGAATAATGGAATATTGATTTAACAACAAGACTAAAGTTTTCATATAACTCAATGTTGAAGCAAGACTCAAAAGTATAATTGCTTGCGAGATCAACCCCCAGAGTTAGTATTTGTAGATTTGAGGAAAATAATAATCAATAAAGTGACTAAATCTAAACTGATTATCTAATGATAAAGAAGATTTGAAAGGACTAAATCTCAAGAGCCTGAAAAGATTTGCGATCGAAAAGATGCTAAGGGTTGAATAAGTTACTGAAATAGATTATAAAAAATTAATTTAAGAGTACTTATCGAAAAGATTTAGAAAGAAATTCAATCAAGAGAAGAAATGTTCATTAAAGGATCTATATAAAAGCAAGAAAAAATAGTCTTCAAAATTTTTAGAAGAATTTTAGATCGATATTAGACTCATTCGCAGAAAAAATATTTTATATGACAAATAAAATAATAAAAAAATTTTAATAAAAATATATTTGCAAAAAATTATATAAAAAATTATAAATATAAAACTAAAAATAATGTAAAAAATAAATAGAAATAAATATAAAAAATAAAAAATATAGAGAAATAATAAAAAATACAAAATACTTTGAAAAAAAAGTCAGAAAATTATTATTGTAGTATTAGAGATGATTTTCAAAATTATAGATCAGCCCAGTGACAGTTGACAAGCGTTGGCGGAGAGCAGGGTGAACATCCTGATGGAGTGGCTCCGGATGCGTGGCAGTTAGAGATCAGGTGCTCTATTATAGGTGGGATTTAATTGAGAACAGAAATATAAATTAAATGTGCTTTATTAAACCTACTCATTACGCATTAATTAAATAAAACACCGATTGGAAGTGATTAGTTCATTAGTTCACTGGTACACTGGTGCATCGGTACATTAAAGGCGTACTTTATGTCACACTCGAATTGTACTAATGCACTACTCAGATAAGGTGGAGTAATTAAATGCGGATTATAAATTAATAACTGGGGAATAGGGTTTAGGGTGTTTGTGAATATTTTAAAACTATAATTTTTATATTTAAGAAATGGGGTTCTGGCTCAGTTAGATATTATTAGACCATGATGAATCAGCCTCCGGCAGCCAAGCCCGACACTACAAACGCATTCCTCGTTCTCAACCTTGATGCAAAGGGACCAACAGCTAAGCCATGCCTCCCTCAGCGCCAAGACACATGCAGCCATACTCCGAGTAGACGAGCTGGCCTTCTTCCATTTACTCAATAAGTCGGACCTCTCTCTGGCTGCTACCACCCACCCCCAAATCAACCTTGGCAAGTTTTTTGAGATCAGGCTTCTTCGGGAGGGGGGAAAAAGGGTCACCAGAAAGGGGCAGAGACTGAAGCGGGGACAGAGACCCATATTGAAAATGAAGTAGAGGCAGAAGAGCACGCATCACATTGAAGGACTATGAATTTTCCAACCATTTTTTGCTTAAATGTTATATTCACACACACCCTAAACCCTATTCCCCAGTGCAGCTATTAATTTATAATCCGCATTTTTAAATTTCTCCACCTTATCTGAGAAATGCATTAGTACAATTCGAGTGTGACAAAAGTACCGGGCCCTTTTTAAAGTTTTAAAACACCGTTCCTCAATTCCAATTAATTTAACCCCTTCCTCGGGGTTTTTTTTTAATGGTTTTGAATTTTAAAAAAATTTAAATTTAATTTCTGTTTTTCAAATTTAAATTCCCCCCCTATAATAGAGCACCTGATCTCTTAAAATGCCCCCGCATCCGGGGCCACTCCATCAGGATGTTTTACCCTGCCCCTCCGCCCCAAAGCTTGTCAAATTTTCACTGGGGTGATCTATAATTTTTTAAAATCATCTTTTAATACTTTCAATAGTAAAAAAAATCAATTAAAAAAAAAAAATTTTAAAAAAAAAAATTTTTATTTAAAAAAATTTTATTTTTTTTTCCTTAAAAAAAATATAAAATTAAAAAAATGATTAAAAATTTTATTTTTAATTTATAAGATATTTTTAAAAATTTAATTTTTCAAAAAAAAATTTTTCCTTAATTTTTTGAGATTTTTTGTTTCCCCCCACGCGCCCATCAAAACCCAGGACCGTATCCGTCCCTTTTTTGCCCAGAATTAGGTGGGAAACCCGGGGTTTTTAGGGGCAGGGGAAAGTGCCGGGAAAGGGGAAAATCCCCTTTTTTTGAAAAAAAAATCATTTTAAAAATTCGATCAACCTTTTTTTCCCCAATTTTTGAGATCTCTATGTTCCCCCACGCGCCCATCAAAACGAGCACCGTATCCGCATTTTTAGCCCAAAAATTAGGTGGGGATACGGTTTTTTTCAGGACAGGGAAGTGCCCGGGAAGGGCCCAAAATCACTTTTTTGGGAAAAAAATTCATTTAAAACTTCGATAAACTTTTTTCCTCATTTTCGAGGCCCATTTTCCCCCACGG
>JAJKFJ010021014.1:0-17536 GCA_027382625.1 Tetmemena sp. SeJ-2015
TATGGACAAAATTGACATCCAAGGGGAATCTTATAAATTCAAAATACCCTAATACTCAGAAGAGCACTGTTTAATAGGAGCCAAGGGAGATGTTAGTCAGGAAATACTTCAGAATCTTCTTCTTCACATTAACTCACCTATTAGAAGCATTCTGAAAAACCAGAAAAGCTTTGGGGAAAGGGATAGAGCAATATTTCCCACTGATTAAAGAAGAATTTTCGAGAAAAAATGCAAAAGAAAGAATCTATTCATGTTGGGATATAGCTAAAATCAGACAAAATTTGAAAATATTATGAATTAATTAATTTCATTAAAGAACTTCTGACATAAATGACAATAGATTATTATCTAAGAATTGAAGAGCTAAAATAGAATAAATAAAATTTTCATAATGAAAACGATAAACACCTAATAAAAATTAACTCTTTCGAAATATATTGTATTAGAGTCTGCCAGAAATTTATCAATAGAACTCTGAAAAAATAAATATTTAATTGATTATTTTATGTTTATTCCTATATTTTTACTTTATCTGTATAAAAAAACCTTGACTCAGCGACATAGGAGGGTACCGCAACTATATTCTATGTCTTTTTTGTACACGTTGTTGGCTATCTCATAGAGCTTTCGCTTTTTTTCCGCCTCTTGCTCTCATTTTTTACTTTTTAAAATCTTAATTAGGATGTGAATGGTGTCATCAATTAAGAAGTGACTGAGCTATTAATGTTAGTTCTCAATCTTCTTTGGTAGTCATTCCTATAGTGCTGATACAGATAAAATGAAATGACTCTCTGAGAGGTTACTCAAGTTATCATAAAAGTTGGGATGTCTGAGGAGCTCTTTGTCATCCTTGATCTTCTAAAAAAAAAATTGCAGAAGAGAGCTCAAGGAAATTAGCACATTTAAGTGCATATGATGCCTGAGGCGCGTAGTAGATGCCCATACCCCGAGAGCACACCACGAAAAAATTGTTTGCTTAATATACTTTAATGAGAGGAGGTAAGCCAACTATAGTAGGTAGTTTATTAAGCGTAGTAGGAGTAGAGGTCTACCTAAGAGCTGAAACGATTCTTGAGCTGCTTTGGGGAGTCAATCCTAGAATGGTTGATTCTGCTCTATGATCTTAATGACTAAGTTTGGGCTGCCTTTTCTAAAATAAAATAAGGTTTGATTAATTAAAGAGTTACTTAAGTAGTTTTATAGTTTGTTAGCCTAGTTTGTCATAGTTTTGGAGAGCCTTAAGCAACAAAGTGGACTTAAACTTAAGTGCCAATTGAGATAATAGTTTTATTTTATGACATTTATTAGCTAAGGAAATATATTGCCATAGCTTTATCTACAAACTACTAAAGAGTAAATATAATTTAAAAAGAAAATCGGAATAGGAATTAAGTTAAAATAATAAATGATGAGTTTTAAAATGCTGGCTATTTAATGCGAGCTTAGTAGCTAAATATGGGGTTTGTTTGATATCTCCTTAAATTAAAAGAATAGATAATTCTCTGCCGTTACAATAGGAGCTGCTTAAGATGAGATATTGATGGCACAAGCTCTCAACCAACAAATTAACAAAATTCAAAAAATTATGATAAATCTAACTCACTACTCAAGCTTCCTACCAAGAAGTTGGATTAAAATTGCTTAGATTTTAATATTTGATCGAATTTTTCTAAATTTATTCAATATTAATTTCACTTCAAAGGATTTATTTATTATTTTAATTTTAATTTAAATTCCTCCTTTTTATTTTTCTCCAATATTAATTTTTATTTTATGAAAAAAAAAAAATTTTTTTTTTAAAGATTTAGAATTATAAAAGGGTAAAAAAACCTTTAATTTTCGAAGCCTTTTTTTTTTTTTTTTTTTTTTTTTTTTTTATGAAAAGCCCTTTTTTTTTGTTTGGGCTTTTTGGAAAAGGGGGAAAAGATTTTTTAGGGCTTTTGGATAAAACTTTTTAAAAAATTAAATTTTAAAAAATACATGCCCTAGTATTTTAATTCACTATTAAATAGTAAAGGACGTTATCTTGAGTCCTCTTTTATTAATTAGGGTGCTTACAAAATAAATAATGATTTAGCATGCCGCACCAGGCTAGAGTGACTTAGCCATATGAGGTTTGGAAAGAGATCGAGTTGGTTGTGGTCTTCCTTCAGACTCAGTAAGCACAGTACCATACAAAAAGAAAGGGAAGCAGTTTTCCATGAGTGACTTGTCATTGATGAAAGAGAAAGAAATCGACAGCCATCTCGAAGGAACTTAAAGGTACATTAGTGATATTATGTATACTACCAGCAACTAAAATAAAATAGATTCTATCGAAACTTGGTCTGTAGAAGCTAAGGAAAAATTTTCATTTCTTCCAAAGAGATAAATTAGAACTTGGCATAAAGACCATCATTGGAGCACCATCCAATAGAGTATGTATCCGGCAGCTTGAGACTCTAATGATATTCAGCAATTAATGTCTAAGGACGAATTATTAAATAAGAAAGTTAAAATCTAGGGCAAGTAATATGGTATAAAAATTAGGCTTGGTTGGGGGAGGGAGATTCGCAGGTCATTGCTCTCTTCCTCAGTTTGGTTTGCGTATTCCCCCTGTAGGTGATATAATTTGGTAATACGTGTGAGTTCATAAACAGAGGTAAGATAGTGATGTCCCTTCACCAGGGTTGAAACCCTCGGTTCGCATTCTTTATTATCCTAAGCACCCACTCTCATAAAGTTTTAGGATTGGTGTGGTAGAAATCACCAAATGAGGTGTGAGTTTGATAAGTGGGCTCCCTCTCACGAGGGAGGCAAGATGCTCTGACGAAGATCACAAACACCAACAGCAAGATTTTACATACTACTGATTAAGGAGTAAGCTGAGAATTATTTCTCACCGGGTTCACACTTTACCGACGCTTTTTGTTAGGTGAAATCAAGGAGCCTGCTTTTCAGTTAGTGCCTCAGCGAGCGTCTTTACAACTAAATAAGGTGACGCAAAAGGTCCAACTGTGACTCGTGACATCACGACTACCCTTCGGCTTCTATGTGCAGTTTGAAAGCCGAAGTGCGAGTTTATAAATATTTAAATTAACCTATATATAAGAATAATTCCAAATTTGCTTTCAATTGTCAAATTATGACTTTTAGAAAATCCCAAAGAAAACTGAGCTTCATTAGATTTCGCCTCTCTTAAGCAATTAAGACGAAGAGGCTATACAGCCTCGTGCCATTAATAAAAATTTAATACTCAAGAATCAGAATAATATCGTCAATTGTTACTTGATAGGCCTGATCCAGAAAGTGCTAGCTGATCAGGGTATAAGGTACACAGATACTCTAGAGCTTGAGTTAAGTACCACTAGTCTGAAGCTTTGAGCCTGCTCCCGAAATTTTGATTATTTAGGGAAGAAATTTTTGAATACTAAAAAGTACCTTCGGAGTCTTAAATGACTTCAAAGCAACATATTACCAGTTCTAGAGGAAGGGAGGTAACTCCGAGTGATTTTCTAGAGTGTGATCATTTAGCAAAAAACATAATTGCATTTGTTTTTTGCAAATTCGACAATATCTTTCGCCCTGTTTACCAAACTTTCTCCCATGCTATATAAGCATAAAGAATTACATACATTCATGATTTAACTAGTTTAAAATATTTATAAAGGCCGAATTTGATTCATTAATGCTCTACTCTGAGTAATTTTAGAAAAATTGATAAAATTCCACCCTTGGTATTTCTTACGAAATTATAGTGTTCATTACTACTAAAAATGCTGCTCTAGACTTTATAATATCTTCAATCCCATTATTATGGTTAATCGTATGCATAAAAACGACTTCAATCAATATCAAGATTCACTTCAAATGTCTTTAATAGAGCTAAGAGTAATAAGCTTCTTTATCAACAAGCTCAGAATAAATATACAACATTTTGATATATAAAAGACAAATAATTATACGCAGAAAGCAAATAAATCAGCATAAAAGAAAGAATCAACATAAAAATAACCAAATTAATTCTAAAGAAATAAAAATATAAAAAAAAAGATTTTAAATTTAAGATGATTTAATGCTTTAATTAATTAGGAAAAATAAATTTAGAATGAGAAATTTAGAGTATAAATTAATAATCCGTTTCGTAATATCTATGATTTATAAATGCTGCAATTATTAAACTCATTATAAAAGTTATTAATCTCCTAATATGGCTTTATATATTTATGAGAGAGATCATTGGCAAGCATATTATAAAGCGAAGTTATTAAATATGCCTACCTGGATTATTAAATAAGGGCATACTCTTTATGGATGTCCTCTAAACGCCGACCTGGTGATCTCAAGACTGTTTACTTCTACCAGCTATAAAATCTATCCGATAGCCGCAAGAAGATTGAAGAGTTGACACTAGCATCACATTTAATTAGAATCTCTGCTGTTCAAACCTTCCCTGAATTAGGGCGTAATCTTTTGGTCACTCGGAAGATTTAAGAGACTCGGCTAAATGTCATAAAGATAAGTCTGAGAGAGCTCTCTTTCCGAATAAGGCAGTGAAACGATGTAAATGATCATCGAAGGAAACCATGGCAAAGAGTTTTCTAAGAATATGCCTTTGAAAAAAATCAGGAAAATATCTTAGCTGATCTCCATATATATGAGATGAGATGAGGTTAGAAGACGCTGACAAAATGAACAATTAAAAGTCAGCTATAAAATAAAGAAATAACTATTGTAAAATAAAGAGAATTATTTAAAGAGAAGAGAAAGAAGAACAAATATTTAAAAATGATTTTCAAATTTGTTAATTATATGCATAGAATCTTTAAATTGATAGCAGAAATTCCACAGAGATGAAAATCCTTAAATAAGGAAAACCCTTAATCCTTCTTAATCCTCCTTCAAATTTCATTATATTCATTTTTGCTTTTATTAAATAAAAAACATTTCTTCTTACTCATTAAACAATTTTTATATTAATTAATTTATAAAATTATTAAATTAGAAAGTTAAATACTTCATACCACAGTAAACAACTGAATCAACTATGGCCCCACAAATTGAAAACAACTTCATACCGGTACTGGCATAGCTTCTCAACATAACCTCATAAGCTAACCATATAATAAGATCCATATGTGGTCTCCACAAAGCCATCAAATAGTTGTCATAACAATGGAATTTAACTGACCTACAGACAACACAATGTGCTAACAAAAGGACTCTCCTTCCTTATGACCTTTAAGTCGTATAAGGAACTCATTAAAACTCAATTGCATACTAAGCATACCTACAACTACTGCAATCTGAAACGAGAGACCTACAAATAAATGGTGAACGTCGAAGAATCTTTCTTGACGCTATTGAGTTAATCATAAGCGCTGGAAGACTTAGAGTCAAAAACCACTTTAACTCATACAAAGAAGATTCCCCCATACTGCCTCAAAATGAAGTGGCTGTGATTGGCAAAGATACGGCTATTTAATAACTAACCATTACTAAAGCGTAATTGAATACTAAGAACTTAATTAGTAATTAACCAATGACGCACTATTAAATTTTCCACGTCACTAATTAATCACCTTTTAAATACAAAATCGAAAACCTCTAATTAGATCTAATATCTAAAACTTAGAGAGGAAGATGGTTGAACCTAAACCCACCTAACAAACCAAAGTCAAACTAACATCAACACAACCTTTAACCCAGAACTCTTAAGAAACTAAGATAACGAAATTTTTTGGGAAGGTTGACAAGGCCACCATCAACCAACTTAGTAAGGATCTTTAACAAAAACTTCCCCTTGAACCCGCTGAAGGGAAAGTAGCCAAACTAATCCAGAGATAATTGACTCAGAAATGGAACCAGGAAGAAGTAAAAAAACATCCAGAACAATCCTAGTGAATCCCAGCAAAATAGACTGGACTTAATCAATTATTCACATATGACCCTGGTGTGCCTTAGAGATTGGCTTAGATAAAAAATAGAACACAATGAACTCAAGCACCTCCCAAACCTAATTTAGAACTTTGAAACTTTCCTTAAATTTATGGAAAGCAATACTAATAAAAGCCCTCACCATGCCATAAAAGCCCTAGTCGACCACCTACCTATTTTTGTAGAGATCTCAGAAGACTCTATGGCGGATAGAATATCGAAAATCGCCAACGATTGGGACCTTGTCGAGACCCTGGACATCATTGATGAACTATCAAGCCTGACCAAAATACATTGGAAAAGATGTGGCCAACTAATGGCCGACCTCTTGAAAAGAGACCCAGAAGACAGACTATAGTACAAAGGAGAGATGTAATACTCCGAGGACGACGATGCAGACTGGATCGACGAGTGTGACGAACTAAGCTAAACTAGCTAATTACATCGTTTAAACGTCAGTTTGATTAATTGTTTAAACTGAATAACACGAGAGTGGCCTTATGGCTTCCCTAAGTTTAACATATAATACGCAAGACATCCTCTTGTCTAAAATGCGTTGTTATTATTATCATTATTATTATTTATTATTATTAATTTATCGGGGGGGGGGGGGGACGGAAGTGCACCTCCCCCCACTTTTTATGGTCAAAATCTCCCAAAAATCGTCCATATAGGCCGAAATGGGCCAAAAATGTTAAAAAATTAAGAGTGTTTGACCTCTGAAATTTCCTTGAGGGTCATATTTCATAATTTCAATTTTTTAAAAAAAATTACTTAAAATATGTTTAAAGTCAAATTTACCATTAAAATAATAGTTTTTTAATAATATAGGGCAGATTCTTGATCAGTAGAAAAAAGATCTACAAAACTCGCCCCAGATAGAGGCTATAAGTTAAATTTACCATCAGTATTTATAAATATTGCAGTTATTTGACGTCCTTCCAACAGAGAGAAATCTTTGCTCAAATTTATTTACTTAAGAAGAATATGGCAAGTTAAGTTCAAAGTCAAGATAATTCCATCTATTGCAGTATTTGATTTCTTACTCTGACTTTAACAAAGAGAAGGTCTCGCTAATTCTATTTTATAAAAGATAGCATGCTTTATTTGCGATTTTGATAATAGCATTAAAACTTCTTGAAAATTAATTGCAGAACAACTCCCACCTTTTTTTTTTATCATAATTTCTGAGGCTCACTAATAAGAAGAAGAATATATAGGAGTTCAAATGTGGCTCAGCCATTAAAAGGAGATGGGGTCCCAAAAACATGAAAGTATTCATCAAAATTAATTAATAACAAAAAAATAAAAATTTTGAAAAATTGAAATCAATGAAATTTGACCCCCAGGAAATTTCAAAGGGAAAAACTCTTAATTTTTGGCATTTTGGCTCATTTGGCCTACATGGTCGATTTTTGGCCGATTTTGACCATAAAAAGGTGGGAGGTGCACTTCCGTTCCCCCCCCAAATTTATCTATGAATTTCTATAAAGTTCCCTATATCACACCAAGGAATAAAATTTTCTTTACCATTTGGCATGATCCTTTCTTAAAACATATCTAAATTTAATTTCCTAGGAAAAATCATAGTTTTAAAGCTTATTCTACTTTAAAATTTTATGTAAGCTTCGTCTTCATAATTCTTTTATATTGATACTAAAATTATTATAAATTAAGCATTGAAATTGACTATTATTTTAGAGTTGGATGAAGGGGTACATAAGTTAATATCTTCAGATAGGCAATTAATTTTAGATGTGAGAAGTGTTCATGAAATGGTCATACTTCTCCGCTTCAGAACATTAACTCCATCTAACGAGAGCTTAATATATTTTAGCTACTCATCAATTAGCAATATAACAGGCATCATCAAGAGTAAGAAATCTCTGTCTTCAAGCAATAGACCCAAAAAAACAAAACATCTATAGTATATTTTAAAAACGAAAACATAATTTTCGCAAGAGAAATTAGAGATCATCATCTCTCAAGATACATTAATTTATTAGTATGGCATGACTCTCTTAGATAATTGCATAATGTTTCATAGGAAATTCCCTATTTAGTTTATCTCCCCATCTTAGCTAGGGCAGTTTATTTAAGCAATCACATCAAGAGAAAATCTATAGTAACTCTTAAATATCAAACTCAAAAATAGAAAGACGGGATTAAACTTCTAGAGCAAGAAATGTTTAATCTTATTCAAAATGCAGTTGATGAGAAGAGAGAACTGCTTTTTGTAGAAGAAGTGATATTTTGTCTCAACTAAGCTTAAGATAGATTATAGTAACAGAAAACAGAATATATAAAACCATGATAAACTTTTAAAATTAGGAAAGTTTGGCTATTTTTGTGGCATATATCCTTCAAAAGAACTTGAAGTTTAAAATAAAATAAGGGTTTTGATAAGATGGTTGTAGAAAATAAGATCAAGTTAAAAGTCTTAAATAGTGATAAGTCGAATAATTTGATATATTAAGATGTCTGATTGGTTAATATTTATTATCTCTGATATAGTTTGTTGTTTAATATATTGATTAGACTTAAAATTAATTTACTAATGCCTAATTAGATTTCACTTTTAAAGATCTTGATTAACCAATGGGGTAGCTTATTTATTAAAACTCAAATAATTTTACCACTAATCTTTTAATATTATAACCCCCCAACTTTTCTTTTAAAGCCAGAAAACATTCTTCTCAAGCAGACTGATATTATAAATTTAGAATTGATTTTTAAAATTAAGAAATAAATAATTAATTCTTTGGAGTATACCCCCCGCCTGATTTAAATAGTTTGTAGTTTGAATTCCATCTATTAGATATAACTGTACCATTAAGTTGAGTGGTGCATTAGTACAATTAGGGCATACTTTTAAATATACGTTACACCTCAGTTGCACTTGTGAACTATTCAGCCGATTCACTTTCGCATGCTGATTCAGGCGTACCGTTCAGTCCTCGACAGTCACTGCAGTTGTTCCCCATTGGTCTAGGTGGCTAGGATAGGGCTGGTCTACCTCGGGGCAGGGCGAACGTAGGTGTCTGGGGTGTCCATCTTGGACAGTGCGGAGTACCCTCAGGGTGAGGGGGTTTCAACCCAACCGGTGGCCTCCCCCAACCGGCCCTTACTGTTACTGTTGCTCTACTCATCTTACAAATCCTCTCTGTAAACTCCGGGTAACACTGATACACTAACCTCCGGCCACCGGTTGGGTTGAAACCCCCTCACCCTGAGGGTACTCCGCACTGTCCAAGATGGACACCCCAGACACCTACGTTCGCCCTGCCCCGAGGTAGACCAGCCCTATCCTAGCCACCTAGACCAATGGGGAACAACTGCAGTGACTGTCGAGGACTGAACGGTACGCCTGAATCAGCATGCGAAAGTGAATCGGCTGAATAGTTCACAAGTGCAACTGAGGTGTAACGTATATTTAAAAGTATGCCCTAATTGTACTAATGCACCACTCAACTTAATGGTACAGTTATATCTAATAGATGGAATTCAAACTACAAACTATTTAAATCAGGCGGGGGGTATACTCCAAAGAATTAATTATTTATTTCTTAATTTTAAAAATCAATTCTAAATTTATAATATCTATATTTTAATTTATATTCTTATTTTCATAACCATCTTATAAAACACTTATTTCTAACATGTTCTCGACAGATCAATCGATACCGATAAATTTTTTGACTTTTTAATAGGAGTTCATGAAATCTTCATAAAAAGATAGCTCTCAATCATAATATACAACCTAAGAAATCATCTTAGTAGAAGAACAAATAAGTTATGCGAAGATTTGCAAATTGAGCTTATATTGACTCCTCCTTATTCACCTAAATACAATCCGATCGAAACTACTTTTAATTTTTGAAAATCAAAGCAAGCGCATGAAGATAAGATCATTAAACCAAAATAAGAAATTAATTGCGCTTTGATTAAAATTTAAATGATATTAACTCAAATATTAAGATAATAGAATTGTAATTGAAATTTTTTTATCAATAAACGAGCAACTGTGAGTCGTTAGACTTTCTTACTTAAATTCCTAATTGATAAACTAATTTTAAAAGCTGTTAGCATTATTAGACAATAGGCAAAAGAAGTAATTTATTTGCAAATTATATATTTATTTAAATAACTGATTTTAGGATTAAATGTGGAGGACGCAATAGTCATTACAACATGATCTTCAAAGAAATGTGTTAGGTGCTCAAAACTATGAAGAGAAAAGCTAATTAAAGTATGATGAAATTAAGAATCGAAAAAGGACTACCCTTTCAGATACTTAATCAGAAATAGATTGAATTGCTATAGGTGTTGGTGATATTGAAAGTGAAATTAAGTGCAGCAGCTTGAGTACTGAAAAATATAGGCTAGAAGTTACTTTCTCAAAGGCAATTAATAAAGTAAGAAATGCAAAGCGCTGCTACAAAAGATTTGCCTTATTTAAGAGTAAGATTCGGTAACTGTTAGAAAGGCTCCTAAGAATACCATTTAAACTATTTTGTGTTTGTAGGCTTTGGCGAAGTCTTCAGGAGGAATGGAGTTAAGGAAGGTAAGGCAAGGTAACACAATGAAAATCGAGAGAAAAAGAAATCTAACTCGAATGCATAATGGAGATTTTAATGAACAGACTATGAAATATTATGAAGAATGGAGCATGGCAAAGAAGATACACACGTATTATAGAAAATATACGAATGGATGATCGAGGGTAAGAACAATAAAGTGAAGAGAAAGAAGAACTTCTACATCCTTTTGCTTCACTACAGGCTAGGCGGAGAACAAGCAGGCGACTGTTAGCTCAAGCTAAAAAAAGTGATTAGTAATGCTTTTAATACTTAATAAATTATTCATAAATATGGTCGTTGACCTCCTTCTTAGTGACAATCTTCTTAACATAATTGATCTCAGCCAGCTTACCACACCCTCGCCCCACTCCTCCTCCGTCCTCACTCCAACTGCTCCTTCCTCACCCACAACTCCTTCCTCGCCAACCATTCTCTCGTCTTCACTGAAAGCTTTAGCTTTGAGTCCCTCGACACTGTTTTCCTCACATTAAAGTACTTAGAGAGAGCATTGAGAAAGATGAGTGAGGGTGTCGAGCAGTGAAGACGAGAGAGGGTGGGGAGAGAGGGAGTTGTGGGTGATGAAGGAGCAGTGTGAGTGAGGACGGAGGAGGAGTGGGGCGAGAGTGTGGTAAGCTGGCTGAGATCAATTATGTTAAGAAGATGGTCACTAAGAAGGAGGTCAACGACCATATTTATGAATAATTTATTAAGTAAAATCAAATAAGTGAATTTGATCGTGGGTTGTAGAAATAAGATCAAAACCCAATTCTTAATAATCTCTATGAGCAAGAGTCTAATCAATAAACATCTCTAATTAGCTGATTCTGATTAACTTAATATTGATTGGTGTTTAATATATAATTTAGAGGTATAATTAAAACTCTAATGTTTAATTGGATTTCTCTGTAGAGATCAGTGATTAACCAATGGGGTGCAATAATTTAATTAAAACTTAATCGTTCCCTATTTAATAACTAAAAATTATCACCCCTTACTTTTTTCTTAAAGCCAGAGAATATTCTACTAGATGGTGATTTTTGCCTTTAAATTAAGCTTGATCTTATTTCTACAACCCACGATCCAATTCACTTATGGGGTTTTATTAAAAGCATTACTAATCACTTTTTTTAGCTTGAGCTAACAGTCGCCTGCTTGTTCTCCGCCTAGCCTGTAGTGAAGCAAAAGGATGTAGAAGTTCTTCTTTCTCTTCACTTTATTGTTCTTACCCTCGATCATCCATTCGTATCTTCCCTATAGCATGCATTGTGAAAAAAGTTGAGCATGTTGCCTAAGAAAACTGGAAGAGCGGTTCAGACTTGAATTAGGAAGCAGAACGGAGCATATTTGGCATTACAGCAGAAGATTTGTGTGCAATTTACAACTCAAAATAAGGATAGGCTAAGCAGAACAACCTAAAAATACTCAATGCTTTAAAAATAATATTTTAAGGAACTCTAAATTTATTAAATGTACAGCCTTCTGGGCTAGTGTAATTGAATATTTTTTTTTAAAGATAAATGTGTAAAAAAAAGTCTCTTTTGAATCATATGAAATTTAGACAGTTGCTAGTTGATTAATAAAATTTTTTTAATTGCAAATTCTATAATCTTAATATTAAATCTCATCTTATAGTTCATGATCTATTATACCTAGGAATCTAAAGGAAAATAATTGTAAAATACAATCGCTTCTTGTGCTCTAATCTTTCTCATTCTTATTTAAACCTATATATTTCGTTAATTTTTAAAAAGAATGGCTGCTGCTGAAGCTCTCCTCCTCCATCTGCAAAAAAAAACGCAGTTTGCTCAAGCTAGCACGGGAGCTCGACCCAGCCAGTCTGACCACGACGACACCTGCCACGCAAGAGGCACTCAGCCAGCCACCGTGGCCGACCTCAGCACAGCCGGCGGGGAGCTGGAGCTCCAACTCCCTCGACCATCTTTAGCTCTCACCCTCGGCAAGTCCGAGCGACCTCACCCAAGGTCAGTGAGAGGGTCGAGCCGCCGGCTGTGCTGAGGTCGGCCACGGTGGCTGGCTGAGTGCCTCTTGCGTGGCAGGTGTCGTCGTGGTCAGACTGGCTGGGTCGAGCTCCCGTGCTAGCTTGAGCAAACTGCGTTTTTTTTTTGCAGATGGAGGAGGAGAGCTTCAGCAGCAGCCATTCTTTTTAAAAATTAACGAAATATATAGGTTTAAATAAGAATGAGAAGATTAGAGCACAAGAAGCGATTGTATTTTACAATTATTTTCCTTTAGATTCCTAGGTATATTATGAGGCGTTAATCATACATAATTAAAATTTAATCTTTAAGTCTCCAAAGATGAAATCTCAAACACTAAGTTCAAAGATAAAACGAAAGTTCAACGAATTTGATCCCCTGCAGAGCTCTCTACTAGCCTCACCATCTCTTCGTAACTGCATTCCCGACATCAACTTCATTCCTTTTATTGAGAGTCTGCTCCCTTAATTAAAGACTAAAGTTATAAAAAAGATAAAGATATTCAAGATGAGAGTAAGGAATTTCATATCTTATTAGTAACAACTCTCTGCGATATTCCTCTGATTTGGAACTCTTCTTTGCGATACCAATCCATAACTCGCTTACCCTGAGGTAGCGCATATTCTTAGATTAAGAGTTGGCACGGTCAGCATGATATAATTTAACGTTGGCGCCGCAACTGCTTCGTTGTAACTTAAGACAAGGGCAAGCGATGTAGGAAGCGTCTCCTAACGGAGGGCAACCCTTCGCGAAGTTGAGAGCCAAATCAAGAGTCCTGTACATTGTATTACCAGCTTTCCAGCACGGTGATAAGTAAATCTTTAGAAATATGTCTTCTTTTGGAGAGAGAGAGTTGAAAGAACAGCCAAAATCCACCTTCAGTTTATCAATGCCAAGTAGCTTGCCATTCTTCTCGGCAACAGCCTTCAGCTTATTAAGAAGAACATTGACAGTAGAGGGCCTGGGGAAAAGGCAATAAACCTTAATTTTCCTTAAATGCGGACACCAAGGAGGAGCAGTGGATAACAATTCATTATGTATTCTTTCAGTAACAACTTTTGTCTTGATTGAAGCAGAAAATTAGTTTACTAAAACGGCGGCCTCGTATAGATCTCTTTTGGAGTTTATGTTACCTTGGCGAGGCTGGTCAACATTTGCTTAGAATTGCCATTTAACTAATAAAATATTATGAGGTGAATAAAGATGTAAATTTAAATAACTTCCACTATTAAACTAGATCATGCACTATTAGAGAGGTTTTTATTAATTCTATCCTTTAGAATTAAAATGTATACACTTGTTTTTCACTTCTGCAAAGTGGACTCACTTTTCTCTCGACAGGCAAACTCAGTTTTCAAGGAAAACTTCTAGCATTAAGATCTGAAAAAATAGCCCAGCGATCTTCGATCTTTGATCTTAAATCTATTCTTGCCCATAAGGTGATCATTTTGAGGCTGAGAATTAAAATGTATACACTTGTTTTTCACTTCTGCAAAGTGGACTACTCACTTTTTCTCTCGACAGCAAACTCAGTTTCAAGGGATAAAACTTCTACATTTAGATCGAAAAATAGCCCAGCGATTCTTCCGATCTCTTGATCTAAATCTATTCTTTCCCATAAGGTGATCATTTTGAGGCTTGAGAATTTAAAATGTATACACTTGTTTTTCACTTCTGCAAAAGTGGACTCACTCAATTTTCTCTGACAGGCAAACTCAGTTTTCAAAGCAAAATCAGTTTTCAAGGAAAACTTCGTAGCATTAAGATCTGAAAAAAAATAGCCCAGCGATCTTCGATCATCTTAAATCTATTCTTCCCATAAGGTGATCATTTTTTTTTAGGCTTGAGAATTAAAAATGTATACACTTGTTTTTCACTTCTGCAAAGTGGACTCACTCCATTTTTCTCTCGACAGGCAACTCAGTTTTCAAGGAAAACTTTAGCATTAAGATCTTGAGAAAAATGCCAGCGATCTTCATCTTTGATCTTAAATCCTATCTTTTCCCATAAGGTGATTCATTTTTGAGGCGTTTGAGAATTAAAAATGTATTAAACCCACCCTTTGTTTTTTTTTTTCAAACTTTTTCTGCAAAGTGGAACTGACTCACTTTCTCTCGGACAGGCAAACTCAGTTTTCAAGGAAAACTTCTAGCATTAAGATCTGAAAAAATAGCCCAGCGATCTTTGATCTTTGATCTTTAAATCTATTCTTTCCCATAAGTGATCATTTTTGAGGCTGAGAATTAAAATGTATACACTGTTTTTCACTTCTTGCAAAGTTGGACTCACTCCACTTTTCTCTCGACAGGCAACTCAGTTTTCAAGAAAACTTCTAGCATTAAGTTCTGAAAAAATAGCCCAGCGATCTTCGATCTTGATTAAATCTATTCTTTCCCATAAGTGATCATTTTTTGAGCTTGAGAATTAAAAATGTATACACTTGTTTTCACTTCTGCAAAGTGACTCACTCACTTTTCTCTCGACAGGCCAACTCAGGTTTTCGACAGGCAACTCAGTTTTCAAGAAAAACTTCTAGCATTAAGATCTGAAAAAATAGGCCAGCGATCTTCGATCTTTGATCTGTAATCTATCTTTTCCCATTAAGGTGATCATTTTGAGGCTTTGATAATAAAGTGTATACAACTTGTTTTTCACTTTCTGCAAAGTGGACCACTTTTCTCTACGGGCGAACCTCAGTTTCAAGGAAAAATCTAGCATTAAGATCTGGAAAAATAGCCCAGCGATCTTCGATCTTTGATCTTAAATCTATTCTCTCCATAAGTGATCATTTTTGAGGCTTGAAAAATTAAAAAGTATACACTTGTTTTTCACTTCTGCAAAGTGGACTCACCACTTTTCTCTCGACAGGGCAAACTCAGTTTTCAAGGAAAACCTCTAGCATTAAAGATCTGAAAAATAAGCCCAGCGATCTTCGATCTTTGATCTTAAAACTATTCTTTCCCATAAGGTGGTCAAAATTTTTTCTGGAGGCTTGAGAATTAAAATGTATACACTTGTTTTTCACTTCTTGCAAAGTGGACTCACTCACTTTTCTCTCGACAGGCAAACTCAGTTCAAGGAAAATTCTAGCATTAAGATCTGAAAAAATAGCCAGCGATCTTCGATCTTTGATCTTAAATCTATTCTTTCCCATAAGGTGATCATTTTTGATGCTTGAGAATTAAAATGTATACACTTGTTTTTCACTTTTGCAAAGTGGACTCACTTCACTTTTCTCTCGACAGGCAAAACTCAGTTTCAAGGAAAACTTCTAGCATTAAGATCTGAAAAAATAGCCAGCGATCTCGATCTTTGATCTTAAATCGATTCTTTCCCATAAGGTCATCATTTTTGAGGCTTGAGAATTAAAATGTATACACTGTTTTTCACTTCCAAAGTGGACTCACTCACTTTTCTCTCGACAGGCAAAACTCAGTTTTCAAGGAAAACTTCTAGCATTAAGATCTGAAAAAATAGCCCAGCGATCTTCGATCTTTGATCTTAAATCTATTCTTTCCCATAAGGTGATCATTTTTGAGGCTTGAGAATTAAAATGTATACACTTGTTTTTCACTTCTGCAAAGTGGACTCACTCACTTTTCTCTCGACAGGCAAACTCAGTTTTCAAGAAAACTTCTAGCATTAAGATCTTAAAAAATAGCCCAGCGATCTTCGATCTTTGATCTTAAATCTATTCTTTCCCATAAGGTGATCATTTTTTGAGGCTTGAGAATTAAAATGTATACACTTGTTTTTCACTTCTGCAAAGTGGACTCACTCACTTTTCTCTCGACAGGCAAACTCAGTTTTTAAGGCAAACTCAGTTTTCAAGGAAAAATTCTAGCATAGATCTGAAAAAATAGCCCAGCGATCTTCGATCTTTGATCTTAAATCTATTTCTTTCCCATAAGGTGGATCATTTTTTGAGGCTTGAGAATTAAAATGTTTACACTTGTTTTTCACTTCTGCAAAGTGGACTCACTTCCTTTTCTCTCGACAGGCAAAACTCAGTTTTCAAGAAAACTTCTAGCATTAAGATCTGAGAAAATAGCCCAGCGATCTTCGATCTTGATCTTAAAAATCGATTCTTTTCCCATAAGGCTGATCATTTTTGAGGCTTGAGAATTAAAATGTATACACTTGTTTTTCACTTCTTCCAACGTGGACTGACTCACTTTTCTCTCGAAAGGCAAACTCAGTTCAAGGAAAACTTCTAGCATTAGATCTGAAAAAATAGCCAGCGATCTTCGATCTTTGATCTTTAAATCTATTCTTCACATAGGTGATCATTTTTGAGGCTTGAGAATTAAAATGTATTACACTTGTTTTTCATTCTGCAAAGTGGACTTCACTCACTTTTTCTCATCGACAGCAAACCTCAGTTTTCAAGGAAAACTTCTTAGCATTAAGATCTGAAAATAGCCCAGCGATCTTCGATCTTTGATCTTAAATCTATCCTTTCCCATAAGGTAATCATTTTTGAGGCTTGAGAACTTAAAAATGTATACACTTGTTTCACTTCTGCAAAGTGGACTCACTCACTTTTCTCTCGACAGGCAAACTCAGTTTTTAAGGAAACTCAGTTTTCAAGGAAAACTTCTAGCATTAAGATCTGAAAAATAGCCCAGCGATCTTCGATCTTTGATCTTAAATCTATTCTTTCCCATAAGGTGATCATTTTTTAGGCTTGAGAATTAAAATGTATACACTTGTTTTTCACTTCTGCAAAGTGGACTCACTCACTTTTCTCTCGACAGGCAAACTCAGTTTTCAAGGAAAACTTTTAGCATTAAGATCTGAAAAATAGCCCAGCGATCTTCGATCTTTGATCTTAAATCTATTCTTTCCCATAAGGTGATCATTTTTGAGGCTTGAGAATTAAAATGTATAACCCTTTTTTTTATTCTGCAAAGGGACTCACTTTTCCTCGACAGGGAAACTCATTTTTAAGGAAAACTTTAGCATTAAGATCTGAAAAAATAGCCCAGGCGATCTTTTATCTTAAATCTATTTTTCCCCTAAGGTGATATTTTTGAGGCTTGA
>JAJKFJ010021015.1:0-20288 GCA_027382625.1 Tetmemena sp. SeJ-2015
TTTTGAGCACTCTTGTTTTAGCACTCATGTATGAGCACTTTTTCGGAACTCGTGTATGGCAACAAATGTTTAATATATAATTTTTGGGGAATCAGCATGACACTCATGTTTTCGCACTCATGTTTTCGCACTCGTGTTTTAGGAACTCATGTTTTAGCACTCATGTTTTAGAACCATTTTATCACAACTCATGTAATGATGACAGCTATTATATATTTAATGTTGGCGAACTTATGTTTTAGCATTCATGTTTTCGCAGTCATGTTTTCGCACTCGTGTTTTCGCACTCGTGTTTTCGATGAATAATATTGATTGATTATTAAAGATGTATTAATAAAGACTTTACTTCACATATTTTTTGACATTTATTCAATATCATAATAATTTGATTGTTTTTTAAATTTAAATAAAAATTTAGTTTAAAATTTTTTTATTTTTTAAAATTTTCAAAATATAAAAAGGTTTTTAAAAATTTCGTTTGAGCTGAATTATAAATTACTTTGATTAAATAAACTTCATATAAGTACTTTAAGCTTGTGCATTTTACTCAAAGGATGATAAATAAGACTGATAAATATATTGATTCAAGCTTTTAATTTATAAAATTTATAGAGCTCATCAAATAAAAATGAAGGATTATTTCTAATAACTGAGGAAGTTAAAATCAATATGCTCTCAAGATATTTATAAAGTCTTTGCAAAAACTTTAAGCAAAGAGATTACTTTGCATTAAAGCTCCAAATCACACTAAACAGATTTCATTTATTGATAAAAAAAAATATAATGATAAAAATAATAATTAAATTTTTGACCAGTAAAATAATATCAAAATAAAAGCCCATGGGGAAGCTGGTTGGATGATAATGAAGATGATTTATCTCCTGATGACCCTATCATCATTCTTCGGTAAGGATGGATAATATCTAAGAGCAATCTCACAATTTTGCAGTATATAAGCCGATCAACTAATACCAAAGAGCACTTTGAGTTTCACATGGAAGCTTAGATTTTACTCACTTTATCCCTTTTTGTGGCACGAGATGTTTTAAAAGATATCTTAAACTCTGGAACTGATTGCAAGCTTAGATTAATTAATAACCTTATAACATAATCGGTAGTATCAAATGAGTTTATTATACCTCAAAGAGTTTCTTAATATTAATTAATAAATTAATTTAAATGCTTTCTATAACATTTAGTAAAGTCATTCCTATATTATCGAAGAGTAGACACGACTCGAAGACTTTAATTTTCCTTCATTAAAATAAAACAATCCTTTAATTAAATCTATTTGGAATCATTTCATACTCTTAATTTCTAATGGAGAGAGTCTTCGAAGAAAAATAATTAAAACTCAATATTTTAAATACAAAATTCTACATTTTTAAGCTGAAATCATTTTTATCATTTAAATAAATTTTTTTGTATAACTCAAAATTTTATCTAATTTTTGCTGAGATTTATTATATCTTAAATTTAGAGCTGCCAAATTTTATCATCCTCATAATTATTTTACAGCTCATTTCTCATAATTATATTCCTAATTATTCTTATGGACGGACATCCTCGAAATTCTTTAAACTTAAACCCTCTTTGATCTGAGCAGTATATACTTACAAACTTTTACAATTAAATAAATTTATTCTTCTAATTCATTCACCAAAAATAATTCATTTTAAATTTAACTTTTAGCAGAAAGAAATAAACGAATAATTTATATTTATAATATTAATAATTAATTTAATTTAAATATGGTAAAACATATGAAATAGGCCATATTCATCTTATCATTTATTCTTAAGTATTCTGTTTATTATTTCTTTTTACTTTATAATTTAATAAACTAAAGCTAAAAGTGAGTTACAATTAAATTTGTTTATAAGCTTTTTTTGTTCCTGTAAAATTAGTTAATTTAAAAAACTCTAAATAAGAAACATAGTAATTTAGTTGAAAAGTTTCACTAAAATTGCTAAGTATAATTATTATTGACCAATAGTATTTACTTTTTAATCAAAGACCTTTATTGATAAATTTTGTTTTTATATAAAAAATATTATCTTAACATTTTAAGTTCTGAATATTTATCTTTCGAAAAGACTTTTTCCTGAACCACATATTTTATTTATTTAATATTCCAAATTGTATTAAAACCTAAACTAAATTAATTTTTATTAAGAGTTAAAAGAAAAGAAGCACTATTGAATATTAAAAATAGTTATGATTAATGATAAATAATATTACTTATGTAATAAGAATATCAAGATAAAATCAGAGTTAATTTTATTAAGCAAAAAACTTTATTTCATAAATAATAAAAAGTGTAATTTAAATTAAAGTTGAAGATTTATAGATTTTAAAATATTTTTTTTTAATTAAGTATATTTTCATTTCGATACTTTAAGATTAAAGAAATTCTATGATATTACTTTTCACTGAGTATATTTGACTCATAAATTGAATGCAATGCCATTTTAAGAGTTGAAATGTCTATTTTTTAAAAAATAAATCTAAATTTGAAAGTTAAAATATAAAATATAGCATGAATCTTATTAAAAATACCTATTCATAAAGGTTTCAGCCTTAATTTAGAAAAGATAAACACAAGTAAAAAAAAATGATATACTTTTAAGTAAAAAAAATAATATCAGCTTATAAAAAATGAAATGAATACATATTCAATATTTTTATCTTCTTTTAGCTATTTTTATTATCAAATTCACTCTCAATAAAATAGTTTATCTGGAAAGCTAATGGAATTGTTTAATACAAACCTATTATATTCTAAGATTATTATAGTTATATTATATTTTTAATGACTAAATTAAAATTAAAAATATCTCTCCAGGTTTTTTCATTAAAAGTCTATTTTATAATTTATTAAACTCATTATCAATATATAATATTAAGATAATGCTATTGATTTTTCAAAATTATTTATTTAATAAAAAAGTAACTGTCATATATTTGAATAGCTAACCAGAAAGATAATTTTATTAAATAACTTCTATAAACACAAGTACATAATTTAAAAATGCACGTCTTCTTACTCTTAAGTATTTATTGCATTATTTAAGCTGCGTTTATTATACTTTGCATTTGTATTTAAGTAGCAAAATGTGCGCTTAATATTTTGCTTTTATTTATTTCGCTCCGAAATACTTGTCTTTTATTCTAACATAATCTTAGTCATCTTCATATGCAGCTCAAATGTGTGCTCCTATTCATTCGCTACTGTGAACACTCATGCCCAAAAAACTATGTTCAGCAAAGTGTACTCTCAGTGCAAATCTCAAAGCGAGGATACTCAACTTGCTTTCAAAATTTAATCCCTACTTAGTTGTTTCCATTTTTGTAACCATATTTGCCAATCTTCTGAGTTTGTGGATTCGATTATTATCTTCAATTAGTATCGTTTCTTATTTATGAAATTGCCATCCGACTTGCTTGTTTCACATAATCATCATCATCTTAATTCACGCTCCCATCTTCATTTACTTTTATCTCTTTTAACCAGCCTCATTCAATTTCCTTCATTTGACTGGAAATGGAGCTTTAACATACTCTCTCTTATGTTTCTTTTTTCTTCAAAGCCTGGCTCCCTCCCTAAACCGAATATTGCTACCTATGTTGACTTTACTCGTGCTGTATTCGAGTACTTATTGCGGATATCTTAAGACCATTCACAGTAGTAAGGCACATGCTATCTCAAATTTTTCTTTCTCTATCCATGATTAATTTGCTCTTAAAGAGTTTTATGGCCTCTCCAATGCTAGTTTATTTTCGTATTTATCCATTAGGTTTTGGAAATATTCTGCTCAACTTTACTTTATCTGTCTTTTGCCTAATTCTTGTCAATCATTAATCACTGCGAATATCACTTTGCTTCACCCCCCCTGCTATAGAATTTGAAATCGGCTGTTTGTCATGAAACCATTTTATTATTTGATATGATTAATTTATTAATAATATTAAATAGAAGTTACTCCTAATAAACTAGAAGAATAAAACAGTCATTTAAATTCGCTGTTTCCTCTAGCCTTTCAAATGAGAATTTCAAACGTATGAATGTTGCTTTTTGATTAAATAAATAATTTTGAAAAATCAATAGCATTATCTTAATATCTAATCTAAAAAAAGAAGTAAATAATTATTATCTTTTAGAAAGCTATTAAAATGATAAAAAAAATTTAGAAATTTAATAGCAAACTATTTTATTTTAAGTAATCTATAATGATAAGTGGTTTCAGAAGTATGCTTAAAAATATATTAATTTCAGAATGATTGATTTCTATAAGATAAAAACGAATTGAGAATTAATCAAGGTGAAATGTCTTACTCGATTCTATTAATTTTTGAATATCTGATTCATAAAAAGCAGCCAATAAAGTTTTATAATATTTATCAGAGCTTTAAAAAAATAACACAACGTAATAAGCACATATTTTAAACATAAAATATTTAAAGAGGATGTAAACTTCAACATCTAACACTCAAATTCAAAATAAAATAAGTATTGGAGCCCATAATAGAATATATCGTATAGTGTGATTGAGTTAGTGTCAGGACCAATATGTATACTGCTTCTATTTGAGCATCAATTTTTTATATCAGCTCTTGAGCATTGAATTACAAGCATTAATCTAAACTCTACTTCAAATGTTAAAATCAAGGGAAATACTTCCTGAAAATGATATCGATATAATCTTCCAAGATTCTCGAAGATATGGAAATCAAAGCATTCTTTGTTTTAACTTTTTGAGAATTAGATAAAATATTTATTATCAGGAGAAATATTTTGCTTGTATCTAAGAAACTCGACCTCATAATTTAGATCTTAAAGCTTTGTATTTTCACTTGTATTGATTAATTTTGTAGTATTAGCAATTTAAATTAATATAATTCAAAAATTAAGGCAGAAAATTAATTATCTCTTATTAGGATTCTGAAAAAATAGTTTAAGCAATCTAATTCTATCGTCCCTTCTTCAAAGATATATTATTTATATTATAGTTAGGAATTGATGAATATTTAATTCTTCATTATAAATAAGAATAGTAGCTTTTTTTTTAAAAAAAATATAATTATAAATTCGATACATATAATTTGCGAACCTAATTAATTATTGAAAAATATAATCTATACTTACTCTTTCTAAAAATGAAAATAGAATTAAATAAATTTAAGTTTTCATCACAACTTATAATCCGTAATTATATCTCGCAGGATTAAATAAATGAATAAAAATTATTCCTCAATTATATGTTGTATTAAAAAAATAATTTCATGAAGAAGTAATTTAAATGCAATAAAAATTTGAATTAATTTTAATGATAAAACTTGCTAAGGTAAAGGAGTATTTACTAAAATAATTCTTAATCTTATGCATTTATTACTTTAGTATGCTTCCAATTTAAATGCTCAGAGTGATATGACTTCTTAAATATCTAATTAAGATTTTAATTATATAAATATATTTTGGCTAAACTTAAGCTCACTCTATTTGTTACATCTGGAGCTGTGTCATCAGTCAAGGAGTTTATTATAAAGTGGAAATAAAAATTAGAATTAATTAAAAATCTTAAACGAAGAGTTATTAATTTTAAGATGACAAAATGCAATCTACATGTGTTAATATGGGACGTATTAGATTTGCTCTTTAAATTACAAGATGATTATATTCTACTATCATTACTTTTGACCAAGAAGATATTTTTACCTTATAAACTCTATAAATTAGGCAAATTCAAAAATTTATGCCTGAGGTAACAGGTTTCACATACTCCCACCAAAAAATTACAATCATGAAAGTCCCTAAGAATTATTTTCTTAATCGAACGTTAATAATTTCAATCCAAGAGCACACACTTCAACTTCAACCAATCTTGAGAGTTAAACTTAATATTTAATTTCTCTTTTTCACATAAATATCAACTATAATCACTTTAATAAAAAATAATTTATAGATCAGAAATATATTTATAAATAAACTGAAGAATTATTTTAGAGTCATCTAAAAATAATCATGTATACTCAAAGATTATATCAATACTTTCTTAAAATAATGAGGAAAAAGGAGCGATGTTTTTAAAAAATTGAATTAAAAAAAACAATAAATAGAGATAGAAATTAACGAAATAAATTGTTATATATTTAAAAATAGTTTGTTGAACATACTTAATTAAATGTTGTAATATTCACACTTTTGAAATTAAAATTAATTAGTGATTAATTTAAAAACATTTTATCAGATTATATGGATTACCTTCCAGAATATATCTTGCATTATATTTTAAAGTAATTCATGTTTTTCAAGGTACCTAAAAAGAGACTATAATATCCTTCTATATAATTACAAATTAAAAGTGTTCCAGGAGAATACATCTTATACATTATTATATATCAATTATAATGCTAAATACAAACTTCAGCGAATTCATCTATAAAATTTAAATAGGCTTATATATTATTATTTAATTTATAAATTAAAAAAAAAAGATCTTAAGGCCACTCACCTACTTGCAATATTATAACCACGATTTTTTATTATTATTTTTGATATTTATTAAGTTGAGTTAGTATGCTATATGAAAATATTATCAAAGAGTTAAGCTTTCTTTAATAAATCTTTTTGCTTGTTGTGAGAATAAGATTCCAAATCTTTCCTCAATACTTAAAAATAAAATTTATTCATAATATCGCTTCAAATAAAAGTTAAGAATAAGATATAAATATTTATTTCTAGTTTCTATTTAATATTATAAAATGAGAATAGAAAGGAAAATACTTCTGAAATACAAATTCTTTTTATGCTCTTAACTTCTTCTCTCTAATATAAACCTCTTTATTTATGTTAATTATGAAAAGAATGGATGAAGCTCTCCTACTCAATCAGTAAAAGAAGGCGGTTTGCTCAAGCTTGCTCATGAGCTCGACCCAGCCAGTCTGACCGCCATGACTCTTCCTGCAAGCTAAGTAGCTCTCAGTTAGCAACCAAGACCGACCTCAGCACAGACGGCGGATCGAACTTCTCACTAAACTTGGGTGAGGTCACTCGGACTTGCCTAGGATGAGAGCTAAGATGTCGAGGGAGTTCAGAGCTCCTGCTCCACCGCCGGCTGAGTGCTGTTTTGACTTGAAGAAATTTCGCTTGTTTTGCTGATGGAGTAGGAGAACGTCAGCTTCAACCATTCTTTTAAAAATTAACTTAAATAAAGAGGTTTATATTAGAGAAACAAAGATAAGAGCTCAGGAAGAGTTTGTATTTAAGAATTATTTCGTTTAGATTCTCAAGAATACTCTAATCCAGGACAAATCTACTATTTTATTATTCATATTTGTTGATCAAAATGATATAATTTCTTAAAAATATTAAGCTTTTAATGACTATAATTCATAATTTTTTATAAATATAAAATCATTTCGTCATAATTATTAGATAAAAATAATATTTTTTAAATTATTTCGTGCTTATTTTCTCTTTGAATAAGTGAGAAGAAAAATTGTCTTGTTTTAAAAAAAAATATAAATAGACACTGGATAATAATATATCATTTTATAGTAAATTTTCCATTTTTATTTTTAAATAAGTAAGTTAGATGAATGATTATCAATTGTTATATATTTCTCATATTAATATTATTGTTTCTTTATTTCTTAGAGTCAAATTACTTCTTTAAATCTTTGATTATTGCTATTAAATTTATTTATTAATATTATGAGATGCTTTTAGATCTACCTATAAAGATTTAATTTGAAAATTCATTCAGTATCTTAAAGAATTTTTAATTTCTTATGCCGCTTTTAATGTTTAAAATTTCAGTAACTAGTAAAATAGGAAAAATAAAATTAGATGATTATAATGTTGTTGTATTTATTGAAAAAAATAAAGAAGTAAGTGCCCCTACACTTAAATTGTCTCATTAATTTAAGTCTATAATAATAAATATATAAGAAGTTTAATATATTGGCAAAAATTATAATCTTTTGAATTAAGTGCTTATTTTAATTATCAATTTATTATGGAATTTATTATTCATTTATGTTTAATTTTGATAAGTATTTGATTTCTTGCCAAATAAAGAGAAATAAAATAATTTATTTTCAATATTTTACCCTGGCATTAAAAAAGCAAACAGCCACTTTCTTCGCAAATTTAGACTTGGAAGTAGGCGGTCGAGGCTTTCATTTTGGAAAGATTGCATGCTTTGGAAAAAGGGACAGAATAAGAAAACCCAAGTTTCAAGAGACAAAGTCCCAAGTCGATCTCAATGACAATAGTTAAATCCTTGGTCAATGCAATCTAATTTACAAGTAGCACTTTAGCTTGAGAACTGAGAAGGAAACATGCTCTTATTTTAAAAGCCATTTCTAAAATATAAAAAGGAAAATACGTTAGTTAATATTTAAATTTCGTGTTTAGAATAATGAATTTTGATAATTAAAAAGATTTTAATCTTAACATAATTTTCAAAAAATAGTGATTATAGACATCTGATCTAGACATTAATTAAATTTAACAATTTCGGCGTCATTTCTGAAGAACTTATAATAATCAACTTTCACAAAAGTACTTATTTTAATATTGTGCCATCACATACATTTTCATTATAGCTGTGAATTTAGTAAAAATAGATAATTAAATTAGTTGATCAATATAATTTATTTAATGAGTTGCAGATTAAGTTAGACTAATTTAAACACAATTAGATTAAATATAAATTCCGATAATTTTAAATCTTTGCAACTTTGGTGTGGAAGTTCTAAGTATCATGTTATAAGCAACAAAAGTTACCAGAAAACAAATTTTAGAATCCGATAGCAATGCGCCAATCTTATCTCGCTAACGTGAGGTTCTGCGACAATGAATAAAGAATAGAGTCATATTAATTTTTAATGAGCTATCTAACAATCTGCAGATCAGGTATTCTTTTATTAATTTCAACTGTCACGAATTTGCAACTCTCCATTTTTATTTTAATAAATCATCAATTTAATAAAGTTTTCAACTATATTTATATATTCATACAATATATTTTTAAATTTTAATTTTTATACCTCTAAATTTTGAAGAATAGGAGAAAAAGAGACAAAGAGACAAGAGCATTTAAATTTTTGATGGAATTATGTATACCCGAATACTTTATATATTTTGAAGATTGTTTAAGCATTCAGGATTTAATATGAAAAAAATTAATGAAGAAAAGGTTAAAAGAACTTCTAGTTCATAATTTTAAACTTTCTCTATTTATAAATAAGAAGATTCTTAATGATATCTGTTAAATAGGAAAATAAAAAATATGAAATTTTTTTATTGATGACAGAGTCTTTTGACAATATATATCAAATATCAAGACTATGATTAAAAATTTTGTTTGAAATTAATAAAAATGTAAAGATAAATAGTAGAATTTGATTTTTAAAACTATCCAGCTTAAAGATTTTATTTTGTATTAACTATAAATGAAGTTTGCATTTATAATTTTTTTTTAAAAATAATTTTATATATAAATAATTAAAATGGATATAGCTGATTTTATTTGAAATTGAAATCGTTGCTAAAATACTCTAATAAATAAAAATATGCTAATTATTTTTTAAATTGTCATTTATAATGATAAATACAATTTGATATTAATAAATGTCATAAATGCAGTTAAATTAATTGAATATCAAAAGAATTATTGATTTTGAATGAAAATTGTATTATAGATAATAGGTATATTCAGTAAGTTATAAATTTTTCTAAGTTTTTTTTTCATGTGGAGAAATAAAATTAAAATCTAAAGAACAGATAATGACCATCGGTAGTTCGAATATTATAATTTGAAAATATTAATTTAAAAGATTTGAGAAATCTTGCCACTAGATTATTTAGCTTTTCTTTCTTTGTAAATTATTAAGCTTTTTAAAATATTTAACTTTAGAAATTTAGATTTGTCTTTTACAAAGATTAAATGAAATGAGAGCGCAACTGATTTCTTTCAAAATTTTGGATAAAATATAATTCTTTATCGGTGGATTATTTAAATGAAATAAGAGCAACAACAACTAGAGAATTCGTTATATATAGCTTAAAACATAATTGTACTTTACAGCTCAATATTTTATAAACGAAATAAATATTTAATTTTCATTTAGTTTAAATTTAAGTATAATAAATAAGAGACTCCAACTCCTGTGAGAAGCTTATAACCTAATCAGAACAATTAAAAATTTTGTCAAATTAGAAATCTCTTACTTCTTCCTACTTTAATTTATTCAAATAAATATTTAGGAAAGAATAACATTTTAAGTCATCCCCTGACGACTTAATTATATAATGACATTCAATAAAAATAGTTCTCCAAATTATTTGATTAAATTTGGCACTGAGATAGTGAATACAAGTACCTCACTTCAATTATGATTGAATAAATAAGACAGTAAAGTTTATTTTAAGTAATTAGGTGTTATCATCCTTTTCATAAATTTTAATCAAAGTAATTTACTAATTTCTATAAGATTATTTATCTTTAAACTCTCTCTCTCTCTCTGAAAAATTGTAATTTTAATTTCTCTTTTTAATATACCGCCTCGCTAAATTTCTCTTAGTTATAATAATTCTTAATTTTTTTGAATTAATACTCTATTTATAAAATTAAAAAGTAGTTTAAATTAATCTCTTAAGCTATCTGATTTTCTGATTCATTAATGACATATAATTAAAATATAATGAAAAAAAGTTTTATATATTAAATAACAATTTATTTTCTACTTAGTAGTTTATTTCGAAGATATTATTTCAGATTAAATTTCTTAAATCTATTTCACCTGATGAAACTGCTTTAAAAAATTAATTACATAGGATATAGTAGATAACTTAAGATAATTATTTAAAGTGCGCTTTTAAGAAATTGATTATTTACAAAACTAATACCTAGAATTCTATTATATTTTTAAGAAATTAATTCTATTTATAAATATTTATATATTTTTAAAACCTTTATTAATATTAAAATACGCTTAATTATGAAATTAAACTTATCTAATTTAATTAAAAGAATTTATTTTTTTTAAAAAAAACTATTACCTTATTTCTTTGTTAGCATCTATATTTAAATTATTTTTTAAGAGTAGTTATTCTATGGAATTTATTATAAAAGAAAAGTAAAGTAATTTAAATGCTCACCCATGTGCAATTAAAAAGTCATGCTAAATTTGTTAAAAGCAAGTATTATGTATTTTAGTCCATTTGCAGTGAAGCACAATAAAAATATTGGTTTAATGTTTATTAGGCTAACTATAAAAAATCCAGCAATATCTTTCACATATTTGCTTCTATATTATTTTTAACTAAATTATTATATTTTGAATTTATTCCTATATAAGATTTTCCTAATATTTAATAAAGACTATTTATAGATATTTCATCAAAATATATAAATAAATCAATAGAATTAATTCACAACTGGAATTAAGAATCCTGAATTTAATACTCTAAGATAATAAAAAATATGCAAAAAAATATTAAATGTAGAAAGAGTGATTATTTTGAAATTAGAAAATAAGAATTATTTTGAGATCTTATTAGGATGATATATCTTGATTTATCTATTAACCCTATTTTATGGAGGTGTGATTCATAAAAATTAGAACATATTTATCTTCTTTGTTACTAAGTTTAAAAGAAAAAAAATCCTAAAAGTTATCAGTCCTATATTTTGTCAAACAAAATGAATATTTATTTTGCCTGATGAACTTCACTATAAAATATTAAAGACAACAAATATATTAAGAGAGTTTAAAATATAAAGAATGAAAGTGCAAGTTGATTGAGCTTTAGCAAAATTGAATAAAGATAGAGATCTTTAATCTATAAAAATTTAATGTGTGGTATTTAATGCAATAGTTTAATCAACTTAATAAAGGAGACTCTACTTATCAAATTAGTATAGTGGGCAAAAATAGCACTGATTAATTCCAATCTTCATTTTCTAATTCAGCGTTGAGATTTTAAATTTGAGGATTAAGCTAACTCCTTCATAAAATTAAAGTCAGGGAGTTATTTCCTTGCTAAATATGTAAATCTTATCCTAGAAAATTTCAGAAAGTGTGAAACTCAAAACATCTTTTATTTTAGCTTTTTTAGCTTTCAGCTATGATGATTTAATCTTAATTTATTAGGGAAAATTCCTCTTTTGGATTATAGATACTTGGTGCCTTAGTTTTACTTTTTAAAAATTTTAGAATCTATTAGTAATTAATGTTATTTTTGTATTTTCCATTTAAATTTTAATTTAATTTAACTCAAAAACAGAGAAGAATAAGAAAGCTAATAAGAACTCTTAAATGGATTCATCTATGAGCTAATGTTCACTTTTAATACAAAAGACCTACTTTTATTGTAAAACATTATTACAAATAATAATATGTGTAGAAGAATATTGAATCGTTCATTATAAATATAAAGAGCTATAAATTAAAAATCTTATTTTCATCTTAAACGTTATATTGAAATTCTAGTTAAGTTTCTGAGAAAAGATAAATCTAATGCTAACACTTTCTAAAAAATATAATTAAAAAATTTAAGATTTCGTTACAACTTATATTTTCTTAATAATATTGGACAGAGTCTGCTATAATTGTCTAAACAAGAAAACTATATTTTATCTCTAATTAATGAATAAAATTATAATTTTGACTTTGCTTAAAAATATTAATTTCTTTCATAAAGATATTATTTTTATAAAATTGTCATGACTATTATAATTATGAGACCTCTTAAATATCTAATTAAGATTTTAAATTTAAATTAAATATATTTTGAGTAAACTTAAGTTCTTTAGATTAAAGTCTTCTTAGATTTTTTTTATTATATATTAAAATTTAAAGAAAATTAATAATAATTTAGGAATAGTTTTAAATTGTAGTACGTTAAATTGCTAGCTAGGTTGTTCAATTTGAGGTTTATTCGATAACTTATTGAATTATAATTTGAGTATGATTTACTGCTATTTCGATTGGAGGTGTCTATGATGAGATATTAATGCTACAAATTCAGAACCAAGAAGTTAGCAAAATCCACGAACTTAAGCTATAGCAAACTCGCTTTCATTGACTATCTATGAAAAATTTCAAGAATAAAAGTTCCTTAGAATTTGATTTTTAAATTAATGGGAATATTTTTAAATTGTAATTCACACTTCAACTCTCTGAAATCCAGATAGATAAACTTAAAATTTAAATTTAATTTTCTTTTTTCAATTCAACCTTTTAGAATAATAATTATTTTTTTAATCAGTAAGATATTCCTATTTAAACTGAAGAGATATTAAGATGGGTTATAAAATAAATTTTAAGAAAAGGGACAAAGTATTTTTATATAAAAAAAGTTTTTAAGATAAAAACAATAGAAAAGTTGAACTCATCAAATTAAATGTTAAAATTAACCTTTTTATAAAATGAAATTTAATAGAGATTAATTAAAAAAATTATATTCATTTAAAAAATGATGATTATCAATCAATTTAGTAGAATATTTACAATAAATTTGGTGATTTATTAAAAAATAAATAGAAGGTTGAACTTCCTAGCAGTTGAAATCGCAGATTTACCCCTTAATCTACTCCATGCTAGAGAGCTTATAAAAAAAAATATATATATATATATATGAGCTTCCTCTTTAATCATCGCCTCGGCACCTTTCAGCAATTTAGATATAAGGGTCGAAAATTACACAACTCCAAATATCTACTTTAAAATCTTGTGCCGTTTATAACTCTTGACTGAGCACTTCCACAGAAAAAGTTGTTGGGATGAAAAATTCTCTGAAATCCATGCTGAATCAAATTGTATAATAATTATTAAAATTGGGCACACTTCAACTGCAGTTGATTAATTCCATTTTAATATTTAAATTAATTTCATTTTCCATTAAATTCTCAGCTATAATATTAAAAGTAATTCATGTTTTTACAAAGTTCCTCATTAGAAGCATATAGTATCTATTAAATCTTTACGAAGAAATAAGTCCATTGAACAAGCCTTGTTATTCATGTATTTATCGCAAAATTGTATATTTGCTAAAATTCCAACAATTTTTCTTTTATTAGAAAAAATTTAATTTCTCCAAATTTACTTAGAAATTAATTTGTTTACAAAATATATTGTTTAATCGGAGACATTTTAATTATTTATATCTTCATAAAACAGAAATTTATTATCTTAACATTAGTATTACGATAAAATACCATAAGCTAAATTTTATACACAAAATGTAGGTATTTAAGTTCTATATATATTATTTTAAAATTACGAATTTCGAGCTATCTCATTGTTTTTATGTGCTTAAAATAAAGAAATAAGATAGAGATAATTTAAAGGGATTTTTTTTAATATTCTTTAAAAAATGAAATTAAAGTGTATTTTAAAATTTTAAAAGATAAAAGAATTTATATTAAAAATTAAAACAAGTTTAAAAAATATTTAAAATATTTAACTAAAAAATTTTTGGGGTTTGGAAAAAATATTTACCTATTTTAAAAAATACAAAATAAAAAAAAATTTAATTTAATTTAAAAAGCTATTAAATTTTTAAAAAAAAAATTTTTTTATAAGGCTGCGATTAAATTTTTTTTAAAAGTTAGTTTAAATATCCAAGGTAGAAATTTTAGCTGTCTTTATTTTAACTTTAAATAAAGAATTGATTCTCAAATTATCATTTCCACACACTTATTTTTAAGATACTTAAATCATAATCCATCTTTCATATTTAAATTATAAATCAACATTTTCGTTATTAATTATATCATTCATTATATTAGAAAATCTATTTGATTTTGTAAAAAAAATTATCTAAGCCTATTATAGTCAAGAAACAAGTCTAATAAATATTTAAATTCTTAAAAAAAATAAGTTTAAAAGAATTGAGAAATTAAATCACTAAATTAGTTATAATAAAATTATCTCTTAATTTTAAATGGTGGCCTAAATATAAATTTACCATAAAATTTAGAATTGTCTAGTTAAGAAACTTAGAAACAGTGGGATTATAAGAGGTCAATTTCATGTATTCAAATGAAACATAATTTTTTTTAATAATATCAAAAGAAGCTTGAAGAGGATGACAGTATCTTTAAGCTAAAAGCATTAAAAATTATAATTTAGAATAATATTTTACTGAATTAATAAATATTTATTAATGATGAATTAAATTTAAATATTCATCGAGGTCAATTTTCAAATAAAAATTTTATTCATAAAAATGAAAAGAGCAATAGCTTTAAATAAATATATATCACTTCTGCTTGCTTATATTCAATAAAGTGTAATTTACCAAAGCTATAGATTTTAAATCATCCTCGGACTGAAAATATTGCTTAATTGAAATAGCTTGAAAAATACTCCTCTCTAATATAATTTTATTTATTTTTGAAAATAATAAAATTATTAAAAATTTAACTCTGTTAAAATAAACAAGAAAAAAAGATATCTGCTTAAAAAAATCCCCTTGTTGAATTATATTGAAGTTAATGAGAGAGATTCTATTCTAAAATATAAAGAAACGCGATAATTAATTTTATAGGGATATCAAATCAAAGAATTCTTAAATATTTATTTAAATCGTTAAAATTTAAAATAATAATAATAATAATAATAACAACGCATTTTAGACGATCTAGCGTCTTGCGTGTTATATGTTAAACTTAGGGAAGTCATACGACCACTCCCGTGTTAGGTTAGATATAATTCACTTCAAACCAGCCATTTTCTTGAGGTTGAGTTTGATCTCTTTCCAGAATTTAAAATAAATACATTTAATCAATCTTAATCTCTCAAATTAACAAGGAATTTCGAGAGAGATTGAGAAATTAAAATATATGAAATAACTCTCCTTTATAAAAGATATAAAATACTGATAATATTGTCATCCCGGAATTAATAAACTTAACTGCCACTATTTTGATCAGAGGAGACTTTGCAGGCAAGCTTTGCTACTTTGAATCTATAATTCTCAAAGCTAGGAACATTAGAGATTTATTAAACAGCTATATATATTAAAAGGGAAAGGCATTTCTAATATGAATTAATTAAAAGACGTTTGATATTTAAATTCAATGTTGTACAATATCTTCGTAAAATTTAAATTTCAAAAATATTTTTTTGCGTCTGAAAATTAGGTGTGAATTGCTAAAGATTATATCTTTTGACTTATTTAAATTATTGATAAGATTTTTTTAAAGAACGGGATAATATAAAATGAAGTTTTAAACTAGAAGACAGAGGGAATCCTCATGATCAGTTGGTATAGGAATCTGATTTGTTTGAATATATTCAGAGCTCGAATTCACTAATTACAAATTTATTTAAATTTCATAATTAAAGATAATTCTATATCTAATTACAGATGAATACTTCCAATGATAATAAAGAACAGTATTTGAGAAAATCTTCAAAGCAAGATCTTAAATAAGATAATTAGCAGATACTCAGAAATAGGATCATCCCTCTCAAGTGGAAAAATGTCCAAAATAATTAGAGATAATAATAGAAGGCCACGCTTCATTACCAATTACAATAAAAACTCATATCATTAAATTATCGTTGCTGGGTTGAGTTTAATAAATAAACAAATGAGTTCTTTTATTAATCTCTTTTTTTAACAGCCTTCTCTTTTCCATTATATTCTGCACTTTAATATAGACCTATAGATTAAATTAAATAAAGTTTGAGAAGTAAGACAGTAGCACAATTATCTTAAAAACTAAAAAAAGATGAAAGGTTGTTTGAATTTCTATATCTAAAGCCAATTTCTCCCGAGCTAGCTCATGCTTCAGTGATTTCTTGAATATACTTATACTATTCTACCTCACTATTACTACTATAAATCGAGTGTCCTAGTAAAGTACATTTGTTTGGAAAATTCACTCACTGACTTGGAATCTGAAATCAGGAACACTATTACAGGCAAATTTTGTAATATTAAAAGCTAAAAGCTCAATGAGAGGCCATGATTTTTCAGAAAGGAATCAATGGGTAGATTTCATAACTCAGGGAAAGGTGAAAATAATTGGTGGATTTTATAATTTTCTTCTTGTTTTAAATCTTTACTGTTTCAGTGTGCTTATTTTTAAGTTATAAATGTTTTAAAAATATATATCCAAATAGCTATTTTATAAGTCACCATTTTTAACTCTCATGTTGGAACTATCACTTTTTATTGAATACCATTTTTATGATAAGAATATTATATATTAGACAATAAAATATAAAATTTAAGAAACAAATTTTATATTAAAATAATAAAATTTTGAATACCCTATTTAATGTAAATATAATCATCATTATGGAAATATACAGATTAATAATTTATCTTATATTTAAATAAAGAAATTCATTCGATTCTTATGACTCAAAGAGCTTACAGTATCTTTAAATAAATACTGACCGATATCGTGTGCTATATAAAATTTTCAGCTTTTAGAGTCAAATTTTTTATCAATTTTCGTGCATTATAATAAAAAATATCTATCTCTAAATTATATATATATATATATAAAAGTTAAATTTTATTATATATTGAGCTCATTATAAAAAAGTGAACTTATCGACTATTTTTAATTTATAAATTTATTAACTTTCATTGATTCGAATTTAATATAAAATTAAATATAGAATAAAACTTTGATATTATATTTTATTTCCCTCTTGATTTTAATTAATTTAAATACCCTTCACTTTTTAAAAGCAGAGCATCACATTTAATTATTGGATCATTGAAATTAGTATTTTTAAAGAATATAATAAATTATAATACGATTATATATAAGCTAGGAAAAGTTTAAGGAATCTAGAAATTAATCTACCTAAGGATAAATAAATATACTTTAAAATAATTAATCCTAATAAAATAAATTATTAATATAAATTTCATTATCATTAGACAATTATTAAATGGATTTCTTTTTTTAAAGTTAAAAATTAACACCTTTTAATATCTTCATAATATAAAGTAAAAGTTCAAATTTCAAAAATAGTCCAATTTTTAGGAATATATTTAAATAAAATTATTTTTATTATAAAATTTAATAAAAATAAAACAAGATTAAAGATTTATTATACAAAAAAGTCTTTAGTAAAGGATAAAAAGAATTGAGGTTTACTTATTTTTTATTTTATTTATATTCGCAACAACAAAAAAAAGATGAATAAGTAATTTTTATTCTAGATTAAAATAATAAGATTATTTAAGAATACTTTAAAAATTCAGATTTTATTTGCATTATTGTTGCGTTTGTCTTTTTATGGTAGCAAAAATATTAAATGTTAGCCTAAGAAATATAAAAAGGATGAGATAAATATTAAAATTGTTCTTTCAAATCATTTTATATTATAAAGATCACTTAAAATATAAAATAAAAATCATAAGACTTCAACTCAAGATTGCATTCATTTACTTTCTATGACCTCCTCTTATCTATTAAATTCCTATCTATATTTTATAAAGGTTATCGACATGTTGCTAAGAGACTTAAAAAAATAAAAATTCTATTTTTTAAATAAATTAAAAATTTCAAGGTTTAATAAATTTATATTTGACATAAGGTAAAATTTTATCATGAATGAATATGTTCAAGATATTTTTGATTAGGATTAAATTACATTTAGTGAATTTTTTGAGAAATTTAATTTAGATTAAGGGGCAATATAATCTCATTGTACTCTTGTCCAGAGCTGGAGATTTGAGTATTCAATGCTTGTTCAGTAAAGTCTCCTCATTAGATTGTTGTAGTCCTTCTCCACCATCTGATCCTTCAAGTCTTTCAAAGATCTGATCTGGTCTCCTTCTTAAATAGCCTGAGATATAGCTTCGATTAATGTCTTCGTATTTCTCTTCCTATACACAATCTGCATGATCTGCTCTAAGTCAAGCATCTGCTCGATAGCCAGCTTCTGCATTTTCCCTTTAATTATTTACATCTTTGACTGCTTGGAGTAGGCAGGTAAACAGATTGGAGCAAGCCTCTTGAACGGCTGCTTTCCCCCCTCTCATCTGCAAGTACTGGCTCTCGCTCTCCACATTGCATGCTATGAAGACTTTGTCATCCTGCCGGAACTTTGTGTTGTAGCCAAAGCTCTCTTCAGGAGTAAGGATCAGGACGCCATCGCTCCATTATTAGATCTCATCTAGAGTGGACAGTGTTATCCCTACTCTGATATTCTTTATACCTTGCTTCAGAGCTGCACCTTCTATCTTCTCAATCTCGCTACTATCAGCGAATATTACTAGAGGTATCAAGTTCCCAAGTTTTTGCAACTAATTATCTAACCAGTCTAACCTCTCTTTTGCATTAGAGAAGGGAGTCACCTCACCACCCAGGTCTTGTCTGACGCCTGAGAGTATTTCTATCTCACTCTAGAATGTCATCACTTCTGGAGTGCCCATCATACGCTTGAGAATATTTTACAAGCCTGGGTCACAAGTAGCACTAAACATATAAGTCTACGTTGTGCTGAGGTCCCAGATGCCCCAGATCTTGTTGTTAACTATCGTGAAAGGGGTTTGTTTAATTATTTGGTCGAACTCGTCTATGATCATAATTTCGTATGAGGCTTCATCTCAAAGAACTGCCTCAAGGATTGTATTGCAATGTTCACCCCAAGAGGCTACAAAAAGCGCGAGGTTTGCAGCTTCAAAATATCATTTGGAACGATGATGAGGACTTGCTTCTCCTAAGATCTCCAAAACTCCGAGATCAAACCAATTATCCATGTCTTCCCAGAGGCAGTTGGCATATTGCATTAGATGAGACTTTTCTCACAAGATAATAGACAAGCGGCGACCATCGCTTGATATTTATTGTGCTTGTATTCCATGCAGATTTCTTCTAGTCTTTGAGAAATCTCCTCCATCTTTCGCACGGAAACTTTCTCTTCGCACTTGTATTTGAGTATCATTTGGAGCATAGCGTGTTCAATTTAGTCTGTACTTTGATGATTCTTACTCTGGCTTGATTGATTATTTGATTGTTACTTTGTGATTTCCCGAAGCCACATCGAGTCATCCATTTAGAGGATTGACTCCATGTCCTCCATCTCCATCGGCACCATTTGTTAGAGAACTACGAGGAGTCGCTCTAGAGGGAGGCTTATCTATTGCTTATCCAACAGCAAATTGAAAAGACTATCCTTTTAATAGAACAGGTTCACGCATTCTTGAACTATCTAATTTGGATCTTGAATTATCTTGCATTTTGCAAAAGAGAAATAAACTTTTCTTTATTTATTGTCCTTAATAAGCAAGATTGATT